>SJYA01002681.1:248211-289594 GCA_006410615.1 Neotragus moschatus
ATAATAAGGTAGAGCATTTTATTTGGCAATAAAAGCTGGGCAGCAGCTGGCAGTATAAATTCATTTTCAAATAGTCTTGGCAAACAATTGAATCCAACCTCCACAACAAAACTTGAGCAGACCTCAAATGTCTGCTTTGGGGCCCACTGAAAATTTTGATGTTTTAAATTACTCTGCTTAGAGTTCGCATGCTGTGAGACATTCATTTTATTTTGCAGTAAAACAATGTACAGAAGGTGTATTGGAGTGTAGTGTTATTGACTATGTAGGGGGCCAAACACAAAGCAAACTAAGGTCTCTCTCTACTCCTATGATACTTAAGAACAAGACCTTTTATGAGATGATTGCATTACTAAAGAAACCCCATCAGTCACTGTTCAGATGTTTAAATATTACAAATGGAGGCATTGTAGCTTACATTGAATAGTTTCACCATCTGTCTCAACAAAGAACATTTGGGAATTTTTTTTTTTTCATATGCTGTGTAATCTTCTATTATGGGGGATTTCCCACAAGGGACTCTTATATGCCTCCCAACTGAACTACACTTGATAATTTTAATGATCCAGGAAAAGAATCCAGCAAAACAAATTGCATTGCTAATGTTCTCAAGTCAAAGGAGGAGTTTTCAATATATAGCAATGCTTTAACCATTTGGGTAAGCAAACTGGAGATATATATTCATCAAAAAAGCAAAAGCACATTCAGATATGCCAAATGCTAGATCATTGTGCAGAGAAGATCATTGTTTAGAGAACTGTGTTGGTGTCCTTCTTGGAGAGCCAAAGAAGCACAATACAGACACTTGCAATATATGCCATTCAAAACCCAGTGGAATGAACAGCAGTGCCTAAGTTGTTCAGTCTCTCAGTCATGTCTGACTCTTTGCAACCCCATGAACTATAGCACACTAGGCTTCCCTGTCCTTCACTATCTTCTGGAGTTATTAATTTATATTACAATAAATAACAATAGATCCCTATAAGAGGCTTCAGTATTCTGAAAAAAACATTCATCCATGGCTGTGGACTCTAAACTGAACTCAAGGCAGCTATCCACCATGACCAGCTGAAGTTTTATAATTTTATTTTGAACACATACATTTTCAAGTTGCTGAAGGCAATATTTAAGATTAAAATCTTTAAGAACATTTTTCTTTAAGATTAAAATCTTAAGATTGCTGAGAGCTTCACTGTAAGCATACAATACGCTCTTTTCTTTACAAGGAAGCTTCAGTTTGTTAAAGCAAGGACATAACACAAAAGGCTTCTGGAAATAACAGATTTCCCAGACCACTGGGGATGTGGGAGGCATTTAAGCCAGTCAAACAACTTGACTACAGGAAGTTGTGAGTATATTTCCCCAGGGATTCTTTAAAGAACTGGAAAGTGTTTCTGAAGGTGAACCAATATCACTGTAGTCATCAAAATCCAGTTGTTATACAAATTTAAATGCTAGACATTGGTTTTAGGTTTTAAAAAGGAAGCATAAACATCACATTCAAACTAATTGTAATTGAACTTTCATTTATCATTTTCATGATAACTTTCATTTATTATGCACCAATAATTTTGGAGTTAAAACTTCTCTAATGCAGAGGGAAAAGAAAAATTTAAGTAAGTAGAATTTACAGATATTCTCACTTTTAAGAAAGAGGACTTTACAAGCAGAAAAGAGAAACAGAGCTTCTTGATTAACAATCAATATTCAGGCAGTTTCTAAAATGTGATTTCCTGCCAAAAAACCAGAAGGCTCACGTGCTTCAAAGAAAGGCTAAAACTATATGCTTTCTAAATGCCAGGCAGTGTGCTAAGTAAACACTTTACAGAATTATTGCATTTAATCCTCAGAATTATCCTATGAGGTAGAAATGATCACCACTTTGCAAATGAGGACAAGGAAATTGAGAGAGTACATGTAATGCCAAGATGACAGTTACAAATATAAGAACTGAGACTGAAAAATCCAGTCTAAATCATTTCAAAATCTACCATTTTTATTATGCCATAAATTGAATGTCAATATATATTGGCCAGACAGTGAAAATGACTTTGCATAACTTTATTTTAAAAGTTAATACAACATAACCCTAAAAAAAACCATTTTGGCAAGCTGGAGGCTAAAAGCAATTTAACACTGAATTTACAGCTATACTCATTGAATTTCATTTGGCTTCTACCCCCTCCCTTCTCTTCCTCCCCACTGCAGGTGGACTGACTCCCAGTCCAGCTTAGATCCACAACTCATATCCTGGTCTTAGCTGGGATAAGTTTCAGTAAGGGAGCCACAAATCTACGTGCAGTAAATGAAATATTGCCCCCACATATGTACACGTCCTAATCTGCAGAATCTGTGAACACTGTGTTATCCAGGTGGACCCAATNAGTCCTAGTTTTTCAATACTCCTTCAAGTTTACATTTTATAACTTTTCTGACAATTCAATTATACTAACCGAACTTAGAGTTAAGTATCTAAGAAAATATACCCATATGGAACAAGCCCAGGCATTAATACAAATGGCTTATTTGTAAACTAAAATGAAACAAAACAGGGATAAGAATAGGGTGGCATGTTCCCCCCCAAAGTATAGTGGCCTGTCTTAGGAAAAGACTTCTCTCTTTTTATTTTTGTTTTCCTAGAGCTACACAATAATANAAAATATACCCATATGGAACAAGCCCAGGCATGAATACAAATGGCTTATTTGTAAACTAAAATGAAACAAAACAGGGATAAGAATAGGGTGACATGTTCCCCCCCAAAGTATGGTGGCCTGTCTTAGGAAAAGATTTCTCTCTATTTATTTTTGTTTTCCTAGAGCTACACAATAATAAATGTGTATAACAAATGTTGGGTGAGTTCAATTAAACTGAATTTCTAACCAGGACTGATTAGAAAGACAGTTCAAAGTCAAACATATTTCCTTCTCCAGGGGATCTTTCTGACCCAGGGATCGAACCCGGGTCTCCCGCATTGTAGACAGACACTTTACTGTCTGAGCCACCAGGGAAGTCCATATATATATATAATATAGTCTTGGCCTATCTTCTCCAATTTTGAAGATTACCTTTTCTTAATTAAGTACCTTACTTATTTCCCAAATCTGCAGAAAATAAGAAATTCTAAATTAAAAAAAAAGTAACTTACCTTTTCCATTTACAGAAGTGTATTAACTATATATGCATATATAGTTTAATAAAGTGAGTATCCATATATTCTTTATCCAAAATAAGTAGAGCATTTGTCAGTATTTTAAGTGTTCCCTTCTATGTCCCTCCCCAGTTCCATTCCCTCCTTATCCCTCACTATCCTGTCTTTTATAATGAACATCCTCCTGGGTTCTTTATCATTTTATCACATGTTACCTTTGCTTGTTTGTGAGCATTGGGTAAACTGAAACTTACTTAATAGATAATTTCATGACGTGTTCCTTTATTTGGGAGATTTGTTTGTGTTGTGCAAATAGTGACAGTTCATTGTTTTTCACTGCTGTTTTATTGAATATACCTTAATGTATTTATCTATAGAACTGTTGCCTTTTGTCAGTCATATTACTTGAAACTACCTTCTTCCTATTCTGTGTCTTGTATTTTCACTCTCTTTACAGTATCTGATGGACACAAGTTCTTACTTTAATGTGATTGGTTGAAAAATTTTCAGCTATAGCTTGAGCATTTTGTGGATTGTTAAAATTTCTTACCCCAAAGTCTTAAAAAAATTATCTCATATTTTCTCCTAAAAGTTTTGTACTTTTGCCTTTTACTTTAGGTTTGAAGTGTGCCTAAAGCTGATTTTCCTCTATATGTGCATAGGGCAGTAGGAAGGAGATAAGCATCCATATTCTTCCCCATCTTGACCTCAAATGGACAGCCAGTTGTCAGGATAATTTATAGCAAAATCTATCATTTACCCACTTGTCTGTAATGTCAGAGTATTCCTTCATCAGTTGTTCATACATGTTTGAGTCTGTTTCTGTGGTTAAATATATTTTTGTCTATTTATCTGCCCTGTGCCAAAACCATGAGCTTCCAGTTGTTCAAGCTGGTTTTAGAAAAGGCAGAGGAACCAGAGATTGCCAACATCCATTGGATGATCAAAAAAGCGAGAGAGTTCCAGGAAAACATCTACTTCTAAACAGCTTCTTGATAAAAGTGAAAGAGGAGAGTGAAAAAGATGGCTTAAAACTCAACATTCAGAAAACTAAGACCATGGCACCCAGTCCCATCACTTCATGGCAAATAGATGGGGAACCAGTGGAAACAGTGTCAGACTTTACTTTGCGGGGCTCCAAAATCACTGCAGATGGTGACTGCAGCCATGAAGTTAAAAGACGCTTGCTCCTTGAAAGAAAAGCTATGACCAACCTAAACAGCATATTAAAAAGCAGAGGTATTACTTTGGCAACAAAGGTCCATCTAGTCAAAACTATGGTTTTCCAGTAATCACATGTGGTTGTGAGAGTTGGACTATAAAGAAAGCTGAGCACTGAAGAATTGATGCTTTTGAACTGTGGTGTTGGAGAAGACTCTTGAGGGTCCCTTGGATAGCAAGGTGATCCAACCAGTCCATCCTAAAGGAAATCAGTCCTGAATATTCATTGGAAGGACTGATGTTGAAGCTGAAACTCCAATACTTTGTCCACCTGGTGTGAAGAACTGACTCATTGGAAAAGACCCTGATGCTGGGAAAGATTAAAGGCAGGAAGAGAAGGGGACGGCAGAGGCTGAGATGATTGGATGGCCTCACCGACTCAACAGATATGAGTTTGAGTAAACTCTGGGAGTTGGTGATGGACAGGGAAGCCTGGCTTGCTGTAGTCCATGGGTCAGAAAGAGTAGGATACAACTGAGTGACTGAACTGATTGTGCCAAAACCACATTGCTGTACCTACTATAGTTGTATTTATTGATTTATTTTTGGCTGTGTTAGGCCTTAGTTGTGGCACTCAGGATCTTTGGTGCTCAGGCATCCCTCTAGTTGTGGCCCGAGGGCTCCAGAGTGTGTGGGTTCAGTAGCTGTGCCACATGGGCTTAGTTGCCCCATGGCATGTGGGATCTTAGTTCCCTGACCAGGGGTCAAACCCCTGTCCCCTGCATTGGAAAGTGGATTCTTAACTACAGGATCACCAGGGAAGTTCTCTACTATAATTTTATACTAAGACTTGATATCTGGGATAACAAGTCCTCTACTTTTTCTTCAAGAGCATTATGCAGAAACAAATGTTTGCATAAAATTCCAGGTCATGCAAGATGCAGGTGCCAGCATCCACTGAGGCTGCTATTTCTTACTCAAGTAGGGTGGAATCATAGTTTGGATAGCATAGAGCTATGTTGCTGGGCCAGCTCCTTTCTCCTCCGCATGTCTTTGCTCTTTCCTTCTCCTTCTAGCTTGTACAGTGCATTTCTTTATGAGAAAAGTGCATTGTCTTTACAGAGAAGGCGATGGCCCCCCAGTCCAGTACTCTTGCCTGGAATATCCCATGGATGGAAAAGCCTGGTAGGCTACAGTCCATGGGGTCGCAAGAGTAGGACACGACTGAGCGACCGCACTTTCACTTTTCATTTTCATGCATTGGAGAAGGAAATGGCAACCCACTCCAGCGTTCTTGCCTGGAGAATCCCAGGGACAGCAGAGCCTAGTGGGCTGTCATCTATGGAGTCGCACAGAGTTGGACACGACTGAGGCGACTTAGCAGTAGCAGCAGCAGCAGCAGCATTGTCTTTATGAGCTTATTCATGAATGAACTTTATAGCTTTTCCTATGTAGAGAGAAACTGGACAAAATTGCTTCTAACAATGAAAGTCAATGTTGTCATAGTGAGAGAATCAACATAAAAAATCTTATTTATGAAAACTTATATTGACTTGGTTGCCAGAAAATGATGCCTGGATCTGTGAGTATAGCCATTCACTTATCTTTTATGCATCTCCTTAACTTAGTTTGGGGTTCTTTATGGTAGATAGTGCTTATTTCTTAAGAGTTTTTACAATAACAAAGCTTGGCCACACTGATCAGAACAGGAGGGAGAAATGGAGGGTGGAAACATAACAGCGCTAGCCAGAAATCTGGTTACTGACTTGAAGATGTTTGTTGGCCTCACACCTACTCTATTTTTAGTTTATTATCTGTAAAATGTCAATGACCTGGGAAGTACAAGTTCCATGATTCTAGATACAGCTGTAAAATTACAAGAGGTATAGGAAGGAATATTTCTTTTTCAAAGTTCTTCATCTCATATTTTCCTCCCCTATTCTTTGTCTTACAAACATTTTTTTTTTATTAATCTTTAAGTTATGAGGCCAGAACTCTCTTACATGACTTGATAGATTTTTTTCTGCTTTTTTTTGCCTGTTTTTCTACACTTGTCAACCAGTGTGATTTTTAAAATATTTATTTGAAAATTATAGGCATAGCCTGTAAACTTACAATTGCTATTTATATTTCATGTTGCCAAGAGATATTTTGAGCCACAGACACAGACCTGAGCATTGCAGTTTAGGATTTTAGAAACAGAGTCATCGTTTCTCCCCCAAGTTTTCAAATTTATTTTTAAGAAAATATTTCCATATTAATTATAATATTTAACAGTTTAAAAACGGTCAGCTATTCCTTGTTTTAGAATGAGACAAATCACAATGATCTCAGGCCATATTCTGTTAAAGGGAGGAGCAAAAAATAATAATAATAATCTATATTAACTCTTTTAGGCAGACCAGGATCCATTAAATAATTTGTTACTGTAGTTTGGGAAATGTCACCTTGTGGACGTGAAAGAGTTCTTGTAACTCTGGAAGAACAACAATTTATTCAACACATAAGGGAACAAGGCTACTATAACTTAAAATAAGGGCAAAAGTAAGTTCATATGAGGATGAATGAATGCCATTATGAATTTGTGTCTTATTCCTTTTTCTTCAATCTCTCACTCATGTGTGTGCATGGAAAACAAACGGGTGATTTCTTTCAAAACAACTTAAATGAAGGTGACCGAGGGCATGAATTTGCCTAAAGGTGGAAATGCTGACCTAGCCACCTGTCATCCAACATTTTACTTAAAGCCCTATTGTAATTTTCTATTGACTCCTTAGTGAACTGAAAATGTTAATGCACCTGAAGGTACCAGACTTTCTCCCAGTGATCAATAACCCAATTCAACAAGTCTAACATTTCTCAATGAGCAGATGAAGCTTATCTTTTTATGAGCTACTTAAACACATGAACCAAAACAGTGAAATTATCCTAAATAATTATTGATCAGTAAAAAGTGTACTATGCTAACACCTCATCTCAAAGCTAAATATCAATAAAGACTTCAGTTAGTAAATATTTTCATTATAAAATTCAATTTTATTGATCTCTTTTTTGCATAATGTATTTATATTAAAATTTATAAATTGAGTCTATATATTTTAGTACCAATTTTAAAAAAGTAAAAAATGAATTCTCTGAATGCTCTTGCCATATTTACAAAGACATTGATAAGTATGGGGCAAGACTTATTTTCAGTGTATAAATCTTATTGATTTCCCATTGGGTGTTTGCATGTAAATGGCTAAATCGTTTGGTCACCTCTTCTAGGGTTGCCTCTCTCCTCACTACCAACAGTAGATTCTTCTTCAGCTTTGTTCACTTTTCATTAACAACTTGATTTAATGAAATCTTTTAAAAGGTATTTAGCTTTCTCATTCATTTTGGATGAAAATGGTAGTGTAATTATTACCACTTTCCAATTTGTCTGGCTTTAACTTTCCTCATCTTTATAATCTGGTGCTTTCAAATGAAACTTTAATTATGCATAAAACTAATAAAGAGCAATTTATATTACCATTAGATGTTGAGTAGTTGGTGATAAATAGAAGGCTGGATCATTGATGAATTTTTTATAACAAGAAAAATAATTAAATGGCCATATCAAGGAGGAATTCGTTGGAATACTACTCATTATCAAGGAGGAATTATTGAAATACTACTTCTTAGAAACATTTTGTTCAGCTATCTGAAAAGGAAAATTGAAAAGTTATACACAGATAGTTGGGGTAGGTGACTGACTTTTGGCTTTATGCACCAAAAATCAATCAAACAACCTTTGTGTGGTTGTGGGACTTAAAATATGAGGGGAAAATATTGTACAAGGAAGAATTAGAAGTACACTGCCCCAGCTCACCAGGAAGCTGTGTGTGAACACTGAAACAATATCAATACACACAGATAAGGGAGAAATCTGTTAGAATGAATTAGGTAAAAGGAAAAAGTGGATGTCTGTTTCTTTGGGATTTCCAGAAGGTGATGAAAAAAAATAGGTCGTGTCTACTGGGACATGATTCAGTGAACTGCAATATCACATTTGTAGTAAAATCAGTGTTTACACTGTACTCAGATACAAAGGGTAAAACTTTTGTTTTCCTCTTATTTTCTTGTTATGGTTCTTCTGTGCATAGAAGGTGGGACTTAAAACCCAGAAATCTGAAAGATGCAATTCCAGTTTTTAAACATTTTGCCATATGTGCAAGCATATGTGTTACCCATTCTGTTTGAACCACTTTTAAGAAAAAGATAATTTGAGAAACATAATGTTAAATCAGATTTCTATCAGTTATTTTAAGTTTTGGTATCTAGCTCAGAATGTCATGCATTGATTCATGTACTAGATACATGTTGAGCACTTATTAAATATCAGGCACACACAGTAGGTATATATGTATTTACTTCATTTGATTTAAATAATAGTGAGCCAGCTAGCTGTGAACTTGTGTTCAGATATTAACAGAGCATAGAAAACTCTTGGCCCATCTGTGACAGCAGAAATCTTGAAAGCACAATTGGCATTTATCATTTACTTGGAGGAGAGCATTAGAAAGTTCGGGAGAATTTTTTTCCCCTAGGCTTTGAAATATGTTGGAGAAAGTACATCTCAAAGAAAAGCACCTGCAATATTTATGGAGAAGGGTAAAGTGAAAGCATTTGGTAAAAAAGCATTCTCCAACAGATAAGAAACAGTGCTTGACCTTTGCTTTCTCCAAGTCGTTATTCCTAAGGCTGCTCCCTCTGCCGGGTCATTTTTATTTTTTGAATACACTCAAGGGTCTGTTTCTCTAATTGCTGCTGAAGTAGACCTAAAACTCTCACCAAGTGGCATTTTTCTAGGTCTTCTCTCAATTTCCTCCACCTTGACCATTCTTCAATCCAGATCTTGCCTCAACCCAATCTATTTCTAAACACAGCTTCTGAGACTCAATTTTAGAGCCATTTCCCACGATAACAAGCCATTCTGGAAACTGTTGTTAAATGGTGAATAACATGGGGATGAGATAGGTAGAGGCTGTGTGAATGCTGTACTCACTCACGTCTGACTCTTTACAGCTCCATGGACTGTAGCCCACCAGGCAAGAATACTGGAATGGCGGGGGTGCAGGAGCGGGGGACACTTCCTCTTCCGGGAGATCTTCCTGACCAAGGGATCTTGAATGAAAATAGTGATGCGATAAGTAGAGAAGATGTTTTCTTTCTAACACATTTTCCCCTAAAAGTTCTAAGTCCACATCCCCATCCTTGAGGGAGGGTGTGTGTATAGGGGGAGGGGGGTCAAAAGAGTGGGGGGTTGTGGACACATCATAGTAATTGGAGTTCAGGTTCACCTTTTATGGCCTAGGCAGAATGTTAGTTTCATGTTTCTAAGCCAGGAGAAAGTTTGGCCTCCATGTTTATTTGGAGCTCTTCATCTCGGGCATGAGGCCTGGACTTCCTTAGGGCGTGTGGATCTTTTACCAATGTTTGATTAGGGCATCTTAAAACAAAAAGCCAGAGAAATGAGCAGAAGACACATAACACATGCAAGCAGGGGGCTAGGTATAAAAAAATGACACAATTTAAAAGTAAAAGAGTGCATGAAATCATATGAAAGAAAGCATTCCTTATGCATAAAGGGGCTGACTATCTCTGTTCCTTTTCCAGTCCTGTGGCCACTGCTGAGTTTTCCAAATTTGCTGACCTATTGAGTGCAGCACTTTCACAGCATCATCTTCCAGGATTTGAAATAGCTCAACTGGAATTCCATCACCTCCACTAGCTTTGTTCGTAGTGATGCTTCCTAAGGCCCACTTGACTTCACATTCCAGGATGTCTGGCTCTAGGTGAGTGATCAAACTATCATGATTATCTCAGTCATGAAGATCTTTTTTGTGTAGTTCTTCTGTGTAGTCTTGCGACCTCTTCTTAATATCTTCTGCTTCTGTTAGGTCCCTACCATTTCTGTCCTTTATTTGGCCCATCTTTGCATGAAATGTTCCCTTGGTATCCCTAATTTTCTTAAAGAGATCTTCAGTCTTTCCCATTCTGTTGTTTTCCTTTATTTCTTTGCCTTCACTGAGGAAGGCTTTCTTATCTCTCCTTGCTATTCTTTGGAACTATGCATTCAAATGGGTATTTCTTTCTTTTTCTCCTTTGCTTTTTACTTCTCTTCTTTTCACAGCTAATTGTAAGTCCTCCTCAGACAGCCATTTTACTTTTTTGCATTTCTTTTTCTTGGGGATGGTCTTAATTCCTGTCTCCTGTACAATGTCATGAACCTCTGTCCATAGTTCATCAGGTGCTCTGTCTGTCAGATCTAGTCCCTAAAATCTATTTCTCACTTTCACTGTATAATCAGAAGGGATTTGATTTAGGTCATAACTGAATGCTCAAGTGNGAGCCCATCTTTGCATGAAATGTTCCCTTGGTATCTCTAATTTTCTTGAAGAGATCTCTAGTCTTTCCCATTCTATTATTTTCCTCTATTTCTTTGCACTGATCACTGAAGAAGGCTTTCTTATCTCTCCTTGCTCTTCTTTGGAACTCTGCATTCAAATGAGTGTACTTTTCCTTTTCTCCTTTGCCTTTCACCTTTCTTTTCATAGCTGTTTGTAAGGCCTCCTCAGACAACAGTTTTTCCCCTTTGGATTTCTTTTTCTTGGGGATGTTCTTGATCACTGCCTCCTATGCAATGTCTGTCCATAGTTCTTCAGGTGCTCCGTCTATCAGATCTAGTCCCTTAAAACTATTTCTCACTTCCACTGTATAATTGTAAGAGATTTGATTTTAGATCATATCTAGATGGTCTAGTGGTTTTCCCTACTTTCTTCAATTTAAGTCTGAATTTAGCAATAAGGAGTTCATGATCTGAGCCACAGTCAGCTCCCAGTCTTGTTTTTGTTGACTGTATAGAGCTTCTCCATCTTTGGCTGCAAAGAATATAATCAATCTGATTTCGGTGTTGACCATCTGGTGATGTCCATGTGTAGAGTCTTCTCTTGTGTTGTTGGAAGAGGGTGTTTGCTATGACCAGTGCATTCTCTTGGCAGAAGTCTAATTAGCCTTTGCCCTGCTTAATTTTGTACTCCAAGGCCAAATTTGCCTGTTACTCCAGGTGTTTCTTGACTTCCTACTTTTGCNGGGAGTTGGTGATGGACAGGGAGGCCTGGTGTGCTGCGGTTCATGGGGTCACAAAGAGTCAGATGCAACTGAGCGACTGAACTGATCTGATCTCTGTTCCTAGATCCTATGTGGCATGGGAATAAAAATTTTGGGAAAAGAGGACCTGAGAAGTATAAACATTTTATTGGTGGGTTCTTTACCAGTAGCCTGCTGTGAATTAGCTGCATATCCCTAAAGAATGTCTGTTTTCTTGTTTGTAAAAAGATTGTGTGATCTTTAAGGTTTCTCTTGGGTTCTCCTGGTGGTGTAGATGGTAAAGAATCTGCTAGCCTTACTAATAACGAGAATAATAGTAACTCATTATTTACTGAGAACCTACTGTATTTGATATAATTCTCCCAAGCAGTGATCAATTTCTTTATTGAAAGATGAAGAGACTGTGGTTCAGAGGTGCAGTGCTTATCAACAGTCCTGTATTATATATACAAAATATTTTAACAGAATACAAAAGGTTAAAAGAATTGCATAAGTGTTAGTTGCTCAGTTCTGTCTAACTCTTTGCCACCCCATGGACTATAGCCCACCAGGCTCCTCTGTTCANAAGATGAAGAGACTGTGGTTCAGAGGTGCAGTGCTTATCAACAGTCCTGTATTATATATACAAAATATTTTAACAGAATACAAAAGGTTAAAAGAATTGCATAAGTGTTAGTTGCTCAGTTCTGTCTAACTCTTTGCCACCCCATGGACTATAGCCCACCAGGCTCCTCTGTTCATGGAATTTTCCAGGCAAGAATACTGGAGTGGGTTGCCATTTCCTACTCCAGGGGATATTCCTGACCTAGGAACTAATACTTAGCAATGCATGAATTATTTGTATATTGCAAATTTGTTATCTGATCTTATATTAGTAAATGTTTATTTACTATTACTAGCCTATTACTCAGCAAGCATTAAAAGTAGGATGCAAAACACTAGACTGGGACAAGGAGATCTTCCCAGGAATACTGGTGGATCCCTCCACCTCTGTGAGCCATTCTTATCATCCCTGAACCAGACTAGCGTTTCTGAATACAGATTAAAAAGACGGAGTTTTCGTGAAGCTCCAGATATTATATGAGATGTCATAAAAGTTTGTATTAATATATGTCTTGTGTTTGTGTTAATATGTATGATATTCTGAGGAGAGGACCCGAAACATTTACTAATGTCTAGGACAATGGGGTTTAACCAACAAAGATTGAGCATAACTATTCCAGATGATTTTGAAGGAAATTTTATTCTCTGACTTGATGTTTAGATCTGCAGATTGTCTTGGCTCTCCATGCTTTTCTGTTTGTGACCTTTTTTTCTGAGAATCATGGGGTTTTGTTGTTGTTTTTTTTATTTGTTTGTTTGTTTTCAATTCTCTGTCTACAGTGGCCCATGTGAGGGGCACTTTGTCTGGTATTTCAGAAACATTCTTCTAATCTCTTCCATCAAAACTCTTTAAAACTTCATCTGAGCTCTATCACAAAGACCTCAGGCCAGAGATATAAATAGGAACACATCAAATATCAAGACTCCCACAAGGAAGAGCATATCCAACTCAACCTAGTCTTTGCTTCATAATGTAGGATGAAGTATGGAGCATGGTCTGAAGAACTCAGTTACGTGAATCATTTACGAAGCACTGTATCTGCTCCTATTTTCTAAAAAGACATATTGATGAATGAAACTTCTCAAATGGAAGAGCAGCATCCCTAGTATATTGGACAACCAGGGCAGATCACTTTTCAACAAACACTACTTTATATAACAAAATGGTTCTCAGGGATAATTATGCAATGAAACATATGATAATAATAATCGCCAGAAAATAAATATTCATTACAGCAAAAATAAATTAATTAAATACTAAGCCTGGAAAAAGAGAAAGGAGAAAAAGCAATGGATTAATACTATTTAATTATATTAACATCCTTTTCTTAAAGAAAAAGAGGAAGCCACACACACACACACACACACACACACACACACACAAAACTCTTCCAAAGGGTGAAATCCTGAAGATTAAGAGAATGATCTGCACTTAGAATGACAGGGTTGAAGAAACTCACATTCTATTACTTCAGCTTTACAATCACTGTGATGTCACTGCCTTTTTCCAGTCTATTATTTAAAACAGAAATATGTAGTATCACAGGGGTTGCAGACACGAACCAAGCCTGAAGGAAATTTAAATAATTCTGATCTCTGGCAAACTTATTCTTGTATTGGAAATGTGCTTCTGAGTCCTAGAGGAAAAGTATAATTGGAAATTCTCTGAATTAACGTCCATGTAGAAATTAGTTTTTATTAAATGATAAGGGCTTCCTAGGTGATGAAGTGGAAAAGAATCCACCCACCAGTACAGGAGACACAAGAGATGTGGGTTCTATCCCTGGGATGGGAAGATCCCTTGAAATAAGAAATGGTAACACACTTTAATATTCTTACCTGGAAAATTCTATGGACAGAGGAGGCCAGCAGGCTACAGTCTATGGGGTTGCAAAGAGTTGAACATGACTGAGCGTGCACTCACACCCGCTCTCTCTCTCTCTCTCTCTCTCTCTCTCTCACACACACACACACACACACACACACAAAATGTACCAATGTGAATTTTATGGATATATCAGTAAACTCAGCTGTAACTGTAAGAATTGTTGGAGCATAAGCCAATACAATGCTTTTTTCAACTGAGTATTTTAGCACTGACAATGCTTGGCACTGTCAATGGTGTGTGGTGATAATAAAAGCAGATGAGCCTTTTGTTGGATTTACTACTTTTAAATACACTACAATCAATTCACCCCTTTGGTGCCTGTAACCGGTAGGGGCCAATACCTGCTCTTGATAGTCCAGGAGGAGAGAAGAAGGAATAACTTTCAGTTTTTTAAAAAATAGTTTACATTTACTTTTAAAAGAAACATGTTATGAATTATGTTACCAAACTGCTTTTCATGCTGCCCAGGATGCTAACTTATGCAAAGTTACCAAACTTACAAGATTTTCTAGAAGGATAAGATCTATGAAAAGCATTTGACTTGCTTCTAATAAATATATGGTGAATACCCTAAGATTTTAGATCATCTGATTCTTTAGCAATCAATTCCTTCTGTTTAGGAAGGTATCGGGCTCCCCTGGTGACTCAGAGGGTAAAGTTCAGTTCAGTTCAGTCACTCAGTCATGTCCGACTCTCTGTGACCCATGAACCACAGCACGCCAGAACTCCCTGTCCATCACCAACTCCCAGAGTTCACCCAAACCCATGTCCATCGAGTCAGTGATGCCATCCAATCATCTCATCCTCTGTCGTCCCCTTCTCCTCCTGCCCTCAATCTTTCCCATCATCAGGGTCTTTTCCAATGAGTCAGCTCTTCACATCAGGTGGCCAAAGTATTGGAGTTTCAGCTTCAACATCAGTCCTTCCAATGAACACCCAGGATTGATCTCCTTAAGGATGGACTGGTTGGATCTCCTTGCAGTCCAAGGGACTCTCAAGAGTCTTCTCCAACACCACAGTTCAAAAGCATCAATTCTTCAGTGCTCAGCTTTCTTTATAGTCCAACTCTCACTTCCATACATGATCACTGAAAAAACCATAGCCTTAACTAGACGGACCACCTGCAATGCAGGAGTCCTGGGTTCCATCGCTGGGTTAGGAAGATCCCCTGGAGAAGGAAATGGCAAACCCACTCCAGTATTCTTCCCTGGAGAATCCCATGGACAGAGGAGCCTGGTGGGCTACAGTCCATGAAGTTGGAAAGAGTCGAATACAATGGAATGACTAACACTTTCAGGAAGGTATCAGATGGAAGTCACAGCCATACCAGACACTGTCCCGGAATCTCTAAATGCTGACATAATGTCTAAACCATGACATCTCTAGCAGTAGACAGAAAATTATGCTTGCCATTCTCTTTTAGGAGCAGAGTTAAAATGAAAACATGTAACGTGTTGACCATTGCCTTCTTTTTCCATTGATTTTACTAAATGACAGAGACTAGATGCAAAGATGAGGAAAGTTTAACAATCCAGGCGATGGGTGATGAGGGTTTAAAAACAGAGAGTACAGCTCCATTAATGGAAACTTGCAGACTGACATTAGTTATGTTTTCATTAAGTTTGTGGTAAGTAATTTAGTGTTGCTCCAGCATTTAAGCTGAAAGATATACAATTACCATGATTTGTGCTGAGATAGTTTGCCTCTGCCCACACCAATCTCGCCTGCAAAAGCAGAATTTCTACCACTGCATTAGAGACCAGAATATAGCTCTTATTCTGACACTTTGAAAAAAGACCTTTTCAAGTTTTGTTTGGAGTAAGTTAGTAACTGAAGACTTTGTGGGTTTGGGGAGTCTGAACTATTCAGATGCTTGCTCATTTTTAAAAAAGGACTCTTAGCCAAAAATACCCTAAAACATCTGGAATGTTATTAATAGTTTCAACTAACTCAACTTGTATAAACAATTTTTATGTGTGAATTTGAAGCAGAATGCAGTAGTCTTTCTTTTTTGAGAGGTAAGATGGTCTATTTTGTTTGCAGAACAATGTGACTTATATGTAAAAGGATTTCCAAGAGCAGAGTAGGGAATATTGAATGTTTTTAAGGCTGACAGGTTTTTTCCCCCTCTAGCATTACTCACAGCCTTCAATATGCTAATTTGCATTCAGTATGCTAATTACATCCAAGACAGATGGGGCTATGGTATGATGTGTTTCTGAATTGCCTACAGAATTTTTTTTTTTTTTTTTTTTTAAACAAAGTATCTTTTGGAATTCTGCATTCCAGAGGACCCACTTTGAGAAATTCCTGATCTCTCTTCACTCAGATAGAACCCAGGGAAAAATGGTAAGTTTTTCTCTCTGCGATCTCTCTCTATCAGATTTCCAAATCTTCCACTTAAGAAATGTGGGTCTCATATTTTCCTGATTCTATCAAGGGAGATCACCAGATACAATCAGGTGCTTCCTGGCCACATTCCTTTGTTATTAGGATCAGACAGTCTCTAACATGTTCCCTGAGGAAATAGGATGCCATGGGAAGAGCATGAGTTTGAAATAGTATTTTAATGCCTCAATCAATGACTGTCACATCATAGAGGTGTAGTAAATATCAGTTAGGTCCTCTCCCCAGTTGTCTGTTTGAAAAGTAAAGATTTCTTTATGTTAAATTTGCTTCAAACAGAATAATATTGAGTGTAATACTGAAAACTCACTAAATGCTACTTGTTGTTCAGGGCATATGATTGTAGCCCACTTTAGATGAAGAAACGCTAAAATGATTTGGTAATAAGACAGTCTCATCTGTGAGACGAAAGCAATCAACAGATATTTATTCTCAAATAATATTCATGTAATCTGCCAGTCCTAGCTAAGGAGAGTGACTTCTGGACTTCCCTGGTGGTACAGTGGGAAAGAATCCACCTGCCAATGCAGGGGACAGGGGTTCGATCCTTGGTCCAAGAAGATTCCACATGCTGAGGGGCAACTAAGCCTATGTGCCACAACTACTGAGCCCACATGCACCGAGTACTGAAGCCCTTGCTCCTAAAGCCTGTGCTCTGCAGCAAAGGGAAGCCAGCGCAATGAGACGCCTGTGCACTGCAGCAAGGAGTAGACCGTGCTCACCACAACTAGAGAAAGCCCGCACGCAGCAACGAAGACCCACAAATAAATGAGAGTGATTTCCAAGAGAGGTTTTGAAAAAATGATGATAGTGATACTCACTCGGTTGTGTCTGACTCTTTGAGACTCATGGACTAGCCAGCCAGGCTCCTCTGTCCATGGAATTCTCCAGGCAAGACTACTGGAGTGGGTTGCCATCTGCTTTTGAAAGAATAGATCACAGTTTGACTTAATCATAATTGTCTTGGATCATCCAGCTGTACAAAATCAATTCAAAGCCAAGACATTTATAAGATAAAATCATGTTGTTTGGAATTACGATGGAATTTGGGATTACTTGATCTGATGCATTAAATTTCTAGCGTTTGCTCAAAATCCCTGCTAGAGGTTTGAATTTGTTCCAAACTTTAAGATGTATGCTCTATAACTACCAGTGTTGTCAAACCCAGCTTCATGTGCCTGATGCACAGTTAGGCCTAACACACTGAAATGTCAGAGTTTGAAGTCAGTTCAGTCACTCAGTCGTGTCCAGCTCTTTGCAAACTATTGCTTCTTAACAATATCAGGGGCTTATCTGGGGGCTTTCCTGATAGCTCAGTTGGTAAAGAATCCACCTATAATGCAGGAGACCCTGGTTTGATTCCTGGTTTGGGAAGATCCAATGGAGGAGGGATAGGCTACCCACTCCAGTGTTCTTGGGCTTCCCTAGTGGCTCAGCTGCTAAAGAATCTGCCTGCAATGCGGGAGACCTGGGTTCGATCCCTGGGTTGGGAAGACCCCATGGAGAAGGGAAAAGCTACCCACTCCAGTATTCTGGCCTGGAGAATTCCATGGACTGTATAGTCCATGGGGTCGCAATGAGCTGGACATAACTGGGCAACTTTCACTTCACATTGTTTCTTAACTGCTCCTCCTTTGTTTCTGCATTCCTTCCCTTCTCTAATTAGTAACTGTTTGAATCCTTGGGAACTCATGGAAGGTCTAGGAGGTTGAAGCTTTTTCCCTACAAACAGGAAAGATGTGAGGAAGTGGACACAGAAAGGCTTTTGAACATGGGAAGGCCCCACAGGGTCTGGCTCCATTTCAATCCTCCCTTTCTTTGATACGCCTCAGTCTTGAGAACAGAATGGTAATAAAATTTTGGATAGAGAGGTTAATCATAAACATGACAGAGGAATTTGTTTTAGGGGGACTCGGTTTCGTTAGTATAGGACAGAGGGTGAGCACTATTGGGAGGGAAGAAACATGAATTTCCTAGATTGTAGACCTCCTATATATGAGGAACGTTCTTCTCATTTAACCCACAACACCCTATGGAGGGCCTATTATTATTCTAGTTTTACAACTGGGGCCCATAGATACTAAATAAAATGTCCAAGATCACATCCTTATTGAGTCTGGCCAAAGGATTGGGAATCTAAGTCTGTTAGACTCCAGAGTACATATTCTTTCCATTATTAAGTGGTCTTGCAGTAACAGTAGGATTTTGTTTTATTTTTTATAGTATTTTTAAAACATATGAAGTAAATTTCCAGGTTGATTTAAAATGAGTCAGTTGGCAAAATTGTATTTTTAGCGTGACTCTTAGGTAACACCTGTCATACTGACTGTCATACTTTCAGTTCAGTTCAGTTCAGTTCATTTCAGTCGCTCAGTCTTGTCCAACTCTTTGCGACCCCATGAACTGCAGCATGCCAGGCCTCCCTGTCCATCACCAACTCCCGGAGTTCACTCAAACTCATGTCCATCGAGTTGGTGATATCATTCAGCCATCTCATCTTCTGTCGTCCCCTTCTCCTCCTGCCCCTAATCCCTCCCAGCATCCGAGTCTTTTCCAGTGAGTCAACTCTTCACGTGAGGTAGCCAAAGTCCTGGAGTTTCAGCTTCAGCATCCGTCCTTCCAAAGAACACCCAGGACTGATCTCCTTCAGAATGGACTGGTTGGATCTCCTTGCAGCTAAGGGACTCTCAAGAGTCTTCTCCAACACCACAGTTCAAAAGCACCAACTCTTCAGCGCTCAGCTTTCTTCACAGTCCAACTCTCACATCCATACATGACCACTGGAAAAACAAGAGCCTTGACTAGACGGATCTTTGTTGGCAAAGTCAGGTATGACCTAAATCAAGTCCCTTATGATTATACAGTGGAAGTGAGAAATAGATTTAAGGAACCAGATCTGATAGAGTGCCTGATGAACTATGGACTGAGGTTCGTTACACTGTATAGGAGACAGGGATCAAGACCATCCTCATGAAAAACAAATGTCATGCTTTAGATGGTATAATTGTGCTGCCTTGGTTCAGTTCCCATGCCTTATGGACACTGAACACATGTTTAAAAAACAATCCACAGACAATGCTCACAATGACTGGGCCCTGGTGCTTTGTTTGAGTACATGTTCTCTCTGGCATGTGATTATCTGGATCTTCACATCGAAATAAATTTCATTAATCTTGAGTATTTTCATTCTTTTGAGCATTTTTTTGCTTGCTGATTGAAGGTGACAAAAATGCCAGGTATTTTTAGCTTGTTATAGAAATCACACATTCATGAAGAGTCATGGCAGATTTAAATTTGCTTTATGTTCACTCTAACTCTGGCCTTCATATGGCATTTCCTTTTCTTTCACTATATTTTTAAATCTCAGAAAAATGTATACCTCTGGATTTAAGAACATATTTACCGTGGTTTGAAATTTTTATTATATGAACTAAAAAGGAGAAAAAATAATTAGGTACAAGAACAAAAGGAGTGTTTATTCAGTGAATCAGAAACAAATTAAGGTAGAAAAGATAACAGATCGGCATTTTTTTTAGCACGTGTAATGTTTCACACATATCTGTCACTTTGAAAAAGGGCTTTTAAAATTTGCTAAGAGCATTTCCAAATTGCTAAACTGATTGTAATTAAGTGAGCAAATAATAACAACAAAAAAATTTGCTCATTTTGCAATGCTTCCTTGAAGCAAAAAAAAAAAAAAGAGAGAGAGAAACATGCAGATCAAAGTGACTCCTGGCATGAGAGGAAGGACCAAGAATAAGATGCATCATGTCTACTCTCTATTAGCCGAACCTGAAAGAAACTGGCTTCTAATTTGATTAAATAGAAATGAAAAGAAAATTTACTGTGTGACGGAATTAAAATGAGAATGTAATATCACCATGCTTCACTGATTCTAACTGGCAAATTGTCCATATTTGAAAATATTTTGACATTCTAATTTCATATTTGAAGTCAAAGTTTAATACCAAAAACTATGTGAAGAGGTCAAATATAGACTTAGAATTCTATAAACACTTTACATGTTGAAACCTTGATTCTCCACTAAAGCACCAAACTTCTCAAATTTAGGAACAAAGTCTAAAATTATATCTTTATTTTCTGTAGAATTAGGTATTTAGCAAGTGCCTAAGACATATTCTCATGTAAGAAGTGAAATTATATGTTAACGGCTCAGAGAAAACAGACAATGAGCGTGGACAAATCAAGTGTGAAAGTGAAAGCCGCTTAGTCGTGGATGACTCTTTGTGAACCTATGGACTATATCCTGCTGCTAAGTCGCTTCAGTCGTGTCCAACTCTGTGCAACCCCATAGACAGTAGCCCACCAGGCTCCCCCGTCCCTGGGATTCTACAGGCAAGAGTAATGGAGTGGGGTGCCATTGCTTTCTCCGACTGGGTAGGATTAGGGGGTTGCATATTATAGACTATTTCCCTCCCAAGGGCAACTATTTTCTGGTTGACTCTCCAGAAGATTGTAGAGGCAACTTTGTGGGTCTGGATGGGGCTCAGGAAAAGAGCATGAAACAGGAGGGAAGGGGCAGAGCACAACCTTTGAAAGAATGTCAGAGCACAAGGGTATAATGTAAACCAATTGAAATCAGTTGGGTCCAAGATGACAAGTCAAATTCAAGTAAACCTTACTCCTCAAACTATAAATAAACAGACACACCCAGAAGTGGCAGGACAGCTACAGTTCAGTTCAGTTCAGTTGCTCAGTCGTGTCCAACTCTCCGTGACCCCATGCATCGCAGCACACCAGGCCTCCCTGTCCATCACCAACTCCCAGAGTTCACTCAGACTCATGCCCATTGAGTCAGTGATGCCATCCAGCCATCTCATCCTTGGTTGTTCCCTTCTCCTCCTGACCCCAATCCCTCCCAGCATCCGAGTCTTTTCCAATGANATCTTATCCTCTGTTGAACCAATTTAGTTACAAATTACCAAAAAATGTCTAGTACAGTAATTGATCACCTAAAATAAAGTAATCAATTAGGTAAAGCAATACTTTTGCCAACTGATGCAAAGAGCATACTCATTGGAAAAGACCCTGATGTTGGGAAAGACTGAAGGCAAAAGGAGAAGGGGCAGCAAGATGATTAGGTAGCATCACTGACTCAATGGACATGAATTCGAGCAAACTCCAGGAGATAGTGAAGAACAGGGAAGCCTGGTGTGGGTTGGTCCATGGGGTCACGAAGAGCCAGACATGACTTTGCAACTGAACAACAAAGCAGATTATCTTCTCTTAGCTGTGTTAAGTGGTGAAGAAAAGGCTCAGGATTGTCAAGGGGATTATACAAATCACAGAAATACTCTATGGTATCGCTCATCTAAGAGCAGACATAAAAGAAAAACAACAACAAAAAATGTTGCTTTTTGGTATAACAAATGTTGTCGTTGTACAACAAAAAAAATTGTTGTGGAAACAATACAGGAAAATATGTTTGTTACTTGCAATCAAATTACAATGCATCCACATCCTGAAAGAGACATCATGAGGAATGGAAATGCATTAGCAATGGCGAACATTTTGAAGCATGAGGCAAATGTTCTTGCTCTCTGACCCTCAGAGCCATTTGGATAGATGTTAATCCCATTTTGCAGATAAGAAAACAAGTTCAAATATAGAGACAACTAGTTACATATATGAAAAATCACAACAAAATAAAAATAGATTATCTAAGAAGCAAACATAGAGATTTTCCATGTAACAGATTAATTAAGAGAATTGTTCATGAAAAGGGGAAAGAAGAGAGATACCAGGCCGTGATGAAGGTCGGACTCCTGGAAGACAGAACAAAGAGGTGGAGCTGGTAGGAAGAATCTCAGCCTGAAGTCCAATTTTTTAGACATTTGACCAAGTCAACGAGGTGCCCTTGAGACAAAGTCACAAATAAAAGGTGTTTGTTATCTCACAGGAATGGGCACGTCCTAGTATCCCTGACAAGCGAATTCATTAGGAAGTGTCTTCTCAGCACATATGCTATAGATTCTGTGTGTCCTCCCTTAACTACACTTCTCAAGGCAGGAGATTTCAGCTACATACTTTCATTGTTGCCACATACCCTGGACCTCACACCATACACATAAATCCGTTCATGTAGATAGAGAAAATAATAAAGGAAAAACAACAAAAATAATCTTTAGAAAACAGTACAGGAAAATATGTTTCTTATTTTGGAGTAGGAAAAATTCTTCTAAATAAGGCCCACAAAATATTAACTATACAAAAACACTGAAAATTTGAACCTATTAAAAATAAGAATTTCTGTTCCTCAATAGATACTGTAAATGAGTGAAATATTCTACACACTAAGCTAAGATATGTGTAACATATACACTTAAGATTTACTAGCTGGAACCAATTAAAATAACAACTCTAGGAGTCTTGAACAGAATTTTCACAAAGGCAAGACTCATATGGACAATAGGCATATGACAAGATAGCCAACCTCTTTAATAATTAAGAAAATGTAAATCCAAACCATAATGTGCTAAGACTGCAAACCTATCAAATAGGTAAAAACATAATGACTGGTAATAAAACATCAAATAAAAGAAACAGGAAGACCCATTGCTAGTGTAAGTAGAAATTGGTACATCTATGATGGAAAGAGTCGGGTACTGATTAATTAATGAAATTATATGTGCACATATCATATCATCTAGCAAATCTGCTCCTATGTACACATCTACATGCTAAAGCAGGAATGTACAAAGCAGCTTTTTTTTCTAAGAGGCACACATAATGTATGGTGGGTGGAATTGCCCATTGACAATAAAATGTACAATAATAAAAAATGATTGCATATTTATTCCATTGAGCCTATACAACACAGACAGTAAATGAACTAAAGATATATACTCAACCAGAGTAATCCTAAAAACATATTAAGAAAAAGAAGTCGACATAATTTTCATTGAAGGGAAGCAAAGTATACTGCATTTAAGGAATCATATATATAGGCTAGAACCATAAATAAAAATCCCTAGGGTAATTAACACAAAAATATAACATTACTTCTGGGTGGAGGGAGGTTGGAAGGAGGGAGCTGCAATGTGGAGGGAGGGACATACATACAGATTTTTCTAAAAGGTTAATGAATGCATGCCAGGGCTTCATTTTCTTTTTAAAATGTAAATATACACTTTATATTACTATTGTGAGTATATTTCATATAATGGTTTATTAAACAAAATAAAATTCAGAAAACACAAGTAACTTCTTCAATGTCATACAGTTGATAAGGAATGACATTAAAATGCTATGTGACCTGATTCCAAAACTTGTGATCTTTCTTCACAAATCATCAAAGTATCATTTTTCCACAAATCTATATAATTGCTGATGTCTCCAGTAGCTGTCTTCACTTTGATTGTATATCTTAGTCAATTTATAAAGGAAAAATTGTGTTCCTTTATAAATATCATATTTATTTTCTCCCCATAGTTGGAAACAACACTGCATGAACCCTCAGAGGGCAACCATCATATTTAGTATCTTCAGCTCTACTTTCTCTTTTCCAACAAATAAACAAACTCATGTCTCTTTCACCTTAGACAAATTTCAAATATTTAGTCTTTAAGCCTAATTGATTTTTTCCTATTTATAGACAAACACACAATATTAAAGGACAGATGAAGAGAAAGAGCATATCAGTCCTGTCTGTGACAGTTTTCCCACCATATCCCTCCTCTTCTTCTCGTCAAGTAGCCAATTTATGGTTAACCTCCAATAACAGTTTTACTAACATTTATTGAGCACAGAATTATGTATTCAGTTCAGTTCAGTTCAGTCGCTCAGTCGTGTCAAACTCTTTGCGACCCCATGAATCTCAGCACGCCAGGCCTCCCTGTCCATCATCAACTCCTGGAGTTCACTCAGACTCACGTCCATTGAGTCAGTGATGCCATCCAGCCATCTCATCCTCTGTCATCCCCTTCTCCTCCTGCCCCCAATCCCTCCCAGCATCAGAGTCTTTTCCAATGAGTCAACTCTTCGCATGAGGTGGCCAAAGTACTGGAGTTTCAGCTTCAGCATCATTCCTTCCAAAGAACACCCAGGACTAATTTCCTTTAGGATGGACTAGTTGAATCTCCTTGCAGTCCAAGGGACTCTCAAGAGTCTTCTCCAACACCACAGTTCAAAAGCATCAATTCTTCATGATATAACCACTAATCAAAAAACTATCGTTTTGAAGCATCATCTTCTCTTATTCTATGCAGCAATGAACCATTTCTTGATCAGATTGTGATATGCAATGAAAAATTTATATGACAACCACCAATGACCAGCTCAGTTGTTAGACTGAGAAGAAGCTCCANATATAACCACTAATCAAAAAACTATCGTTTTGAAGCATCATCTTCTCTTATTCTATGCAGCAATGAACCATTTCTTGATCAGATTGTGATATGCAATGAAAAATTTATATGACAACCACCAATGACCAGCTCAGTTGTTAGACTGAGAAGAAGCTCCAAAGCACTTCTCAGAGCCAAACTAGCACCAAAGAGAAAAAGATCATGACCACTGTTTGGTAGTCTGCTGCTGGTCTGATCCACTATAGCTTTCTGAATCCCCATAAAACCATTACATATGAGAATATGCTCAGCAAATCAATCGATGAGATGGACCAATCCAAAGCCTGTAGCAGGCATTAGTTAACAGAAAGGGCCCAACTGTTATCCACAACAATGCCCAACTGCACGTCATATAACCAACACTCCAAAAGTTGAACGAATTTGGTAACAAAGTTTTGCCTCATTCACCATATTCACCTGACCTCTTGCCAACCGACTACCACTTCTTTAAGCATCTTGACAGCTTTTTGCAGGGAAAATGCTTACACAATCAGCAGGAGGCAGAAAATGCTTTCCAAGAATTCATCGAATCCCAAAGCATGGATTTTTATGCTATAGCAATAAACAAACTTATTTCTCAAGGGAAAAGTGTGTTGATTGTGATGGTTCCTATTTTGATTATTAAATATGTGTATGATTCTGGTTATAATGATTAAAAGTCATGGTCCAAAACTGCAATTATATTTATACTAATCTAATAGCAAATATTTTACATTAACTTTCTCATTTAGTTCTCATGGAAATAATGTGAGACAAAGACCTTTATGTCTGTTATGTAGATGGGGAAATTGAGAATTCAAGGCACTGAGGGGCAGAAGTGTGTCCATGGTGCCATCATCAACAAATAATGAACCTAGGATAGAAGATAGGTAGCCTGTTTCCAGAGATGTTAAACTTACCACTGTATCATCCTGCCCCCTCAATAAATTTAAGCCCTTCATTTTCTGCATTTAAAACTTCCTCCAGGTTTCATCTTGCTAGCTTAGGACTTCTTTCTATAGGCGCCCATACCACTCAGTGGACATATTCATCATAGTGACAAAGCGTAAAGGTTGAGAATATGGGTCCAGGAGTCAAACTGCCTGGAAAATAATCCTTTTTTTTTTGCTGCTTGTTTGATACATTAACTAGATTTTCAGATCAAGTATAAAATGGGGGTAAAATAGATCTACTTCAGGGACTTAAGATACTAGTGAATGCTCAGTGAAAGTTATTTTTCTCTTATATTTGTCATTCAAAAACAAAACAATTTTTCTACTTGTCAACTGCTACCTTTAAAAAGGATGAAAAAGCATATACATTCCTTATCTAGGGTGAACATTCCCTTCATTTGGAATCCCTTCCTTTTCAAGTCAGGTTCTGAATGAGAAGGGAAGGAAGACACTGACGCCATGCTGTCCCTCAGATATCACAGGAGGACTGAAGCAGCAAGACATGTGAAAGGTAAGAGAATCAAAACTGCTGTTGGTTTTCCTACGGTCAGATCTAGTCCAGCTTCCACTTATGAATATATCTTTATCCTTAGAGAATCTTGTGGACATGAGGTTCTGACTGGATAAAAAATCAAGCAATACCCTGGAATTTTTTTGTTTGTTTTCCTTTTGAATGATCTGCTGCTCTTCAAGATCTGGAAAGTATATTAAGGCTCTCATATCAGTTCAGTTCAGTCACTCAGTTGTGTCTGGCTCTTTATGATCTCATGGACTGCAGCACACCAGGTCTCCTTGTCCATCAGCTGCCAGAGTTTACACAAACCCATGTCCATTGAATCGGTGATGCCATCCAACCATCTCCTCCTCTGTCATCCCCTTTTCCTGCCCTCAATCTTTCCCAGCATCAGCTAATGAGTCAGCTGTTTGCATCAATTGGCCAAAGTACTGGAGTTTCAACTTCAACATCAGTGCTTTCAGTGAACATCCAGGACTGACCTCCTTTAGGATGGATGGGTTGGATCTTCTTGCAGTCCAAAAGATTCTCAAGTGTCTTCTCCAACACCACAGTTCAAAAGCATCAATTCTTCAGTGCTCAGATTTCTTTACAGTCCAAATCTCACATCCATACATGACCACTGGAAAAACCATAGCCTTGACTAGACTGACCTTTGTTGGCAGAGTAATGTCTCTGCTTTTTAATATGCTATATAGGTTGGTCATAACTTTCCTTCCANCTTCTTCCAGCCCAGTGTTTCCCATGATGTACTCTGCATGGGCATGATATTAAAAATATTTAACCCAGCTATTTGTTGGGTTGGTCAGAAACTACTATCTATCTGATATTTTAAGGACTTTCCTGATTTCTCTTATTATGCTCACTTTGGATAGTGGTAAAATCTTAGATTTAGATTTAGTTTTAGATTATTGCTGCAGAGTATTCTCTTGTCTATGAGAAACAATTTGTGTTTTCTCTGCTGTACTGTGTGTGTTTTTCATTTCTTAACAATTATTTTTCAGTATTTTTAGCTGCATTAAATCATTCCCAAGAGCACAAGAGTAACATTTGCAAGATCTCAGAATAAAGAGCAGAGCTTGGAGGTCAAGTTTGAGGAAAAGAATTTAGGAGTGACCTGTGTTTCTCCAGTGTGTACTAGTCATATTCCTAATCCCTACAGTGAACAGCACATGCTGTTTTACCTGAATAGTGCTAGCATTTTTAGAGATTTTCAAGTCTATAATATTTGCTCCCTGACTACATTCCTTTCTACCATTATGCATTTGAAATAAATTAAGGTCTAAAATAATTATAACAACTACTGACTGCGATATATTACAGAACCACCACCAATTTTCCTTATAAACTGCCTTATTATTTTATTGGTAGTATAAACTCTTATTGATAAACTGTAAATGATTATACATTAGTAGTAGCAGTCAGTGCCTAGCATCATGTCTTTTAGATTATAAATTCTTTGAAGATAAGTGTTGCTATATTTATATTTATATAGTGCTTACTTTCAATTCTGTGGGGCTTCCCAGGTAGCTCAAATAGTAAAGAACCTGCCTACAATGTGGGAGACCTGGGTTCAATCCCTGGGTTGGGACGATCCCCTGGAGAAGAGCATGGCAACTCACTCTGGTATTCTTGCCTGGAGAATCCCATGGACAGAGGAGCCTGATGGGCTGCAGTCCATGTACTCTGCCCACATTGGATGTTTGGCTCACTCATTGTAATCTTATTTTATGATGGTTAATTGATTAAGGATCAACGTCTCTACATTATAAGCAGGAATTGGGCCCACTTGCAGCTAGACAGAAAGGACTAAGCAAGGGAAAATGGAAGAAACATATCACCGCCATGAAGAAATGGTGCAGGCCAAAGAAGTGAATACTGCTGTGAATGTTTCTTTTTAGCACAGTGTGAAACTCCTGGGTATAAGAAGAGCTACAGGAAGGATGTACTTTATGGTTCAGAATTTCAGCAGTCGAACATCTCTACAAGGTCCCACAATAAATGAAGGTTGCTTAAACTTGCCTGGTTGATGCCTATATTTCTTCTCGTCTATAAACTACCTGTAGGTAACAACCATATCTTTTTATCTGCACATCTTCTATACTTACTCCAAAAGTTTAGCACCCAGTCCTTTTTTTCACATGTGTTATTTGAGGCTGAGAAAATTCTCAGAATTCTCGGACAATTACATGGAATCCTTTCTTTATTGAAACCAGGTTGTATTGCCGTAGTTATGCTGATCTGAGCCTGTGCACCATGAGCGTGCTCAACAATCAGGACACAGCTTCTGAAAGGTCAAAAATGTAGACTGTCTCTTTACTCCATCAGCACCTGTAGCCCACCGATGCTACTACCTTTCACTCTCCTTCACCTCCTTCATGACCTTTGCCCCTCTGTCATTGCTTTCCATAGTCAGTCATTAGAATCACACCCTTTCAAACTCCCTCAATTCCATGGCCTTCTCTTTGGTTTACTTATTTGCTGCTGCTGCTGCTAAGTCGCTTCAGTCGTGTCCAACTCTGTGCAACCCCATAGACAGCAACCCACCAGGCTCCCGTGTCCCTGGGATTCTCCAGGCAAGGACACTGGAATGGGTTACCATTTCCATCTCCAATGCATGAAAGTGAAAAGTGAAAGTGAAGTCACTCAGTCGTGTCCGACTCTTTGCGACCCCTTGGACTGCAGCCTACCAGGCTCCTCTGTCCATGGGATTTTCCAGGCAAGAGTACTGGAGTGGGGTGCCATTGCCTTCTCTGTTACTTATTTGACTAAAACACAATCCTGATAAAAATCTATCTCCATGCCATGCCATAGTTAAGTGTAGTTAGAGTAAAACACACCACCAGACAAGTTAGTTTATTTTTAAGTTCATAATCACTAAACTCTAGAAGATCCTTTACACTGTTAGGCCCTCATCTACTTCCTCATGATGTTCACTTTCCCACTTACTTGGACAACTGTTTCACCTTTTCCTCCCTTTTAAAACTCCAAACAGCTCTGCTTGATCCTCACTCATACCTGAAATTATCAACTTCCTGAGAAAATCAAAGCATTCAGAGGGAACTTCCACAAGCAGCCATACACCTATTTCTAAGCCAGCATTTTCCACCTCTTACTACAGAAGCCCTGTCACGCTCTGTGCTAAAGCTCAGGCTTTGTGGATTCTTTTCGCTTATTCAAGACAGTTACTTCCTCAATTCTCTGTTCTTTTTTCTACTCTCTAGGATCATTCTCATCGGCGTGCAAATAAGCTTTTATTTTTTCCTACCTTAAAAATAATTTTTTCTTATTCTAATTTCCCCACCAATTGCCTCCTCCTCATTTTTCTGCTCCATTTTACAAAACACACACACACACACACACACACACACACACACAAGAATAATCGGAATAAAATAAACAAACAGAAACCAAAAAAATCCTTGAAATATTAGTCCAAACTTGATGTCTCCAAATTTAATACATTCCCTACAGATTTTTGCCTCTGTATTTCTCTGAGAATAATCATGTCAAGGTCACAGGTGTCATACACAGTACTAACTCCAAAGTAAGTTCTTAGTCCTCATTTTCTTTGAGCTTTTATTTAACAGCATTTGCCTTAAAACATGTTGCTCATTTGGCTTCCAAGACTTTATACTTTCCTGGTTTTTCTACTATAACACTGGCTGTTCCTTTTGTTTCCTTTCCCAGCTCTGCTTCATTTCTCAGTTCATAACGTAATTCATTCCCTTACTGATCACATCTAACCTCATGGCTTTAAATACTATTTATATGCTGATGACACCTGAATTTATATCTCCAGCCTCTGCCTCAGTTCTCTGACCACCTGACCCCATATTCAATTCCTACGGACCTCTCAATGTGAAAGTCTAACAAATCACCACAAAAATAACTTATCCAAATAGAATTTATCTTCCTTCTAACCAAACCTGTTCAACCTGTAGTTGTTTGCTTGTCAGTTAATAGAAACTCTTTTTCTAATTCTCAAGCACATGACACTGGAATCATTCCAACTCTTTCTCTTTTCCAACTCAATTCTTGTCTCTTCTCCTCTCTTTGTCTCTGCTTCCAATTTGTCAGCAGATCCTGCCAATTACACCTTCAAAACTTACCCAGAATGTGACATTTTTAGCCACCTGCCCTAATACCAGTCTGCTCATCGCAGTATATTGCCTGGGTTACTAAAGTGGCCACCTAATGCATCTCTCTGCTCTCATTCTTGCCCTTCTTCAGTTTCCAACACAGCAGTCAAAGTGATCTTTCTAAAATGTCATAGCAATTCTCTACTTAAAATCCTTCCAATGACTCCCTATTCCTCATGGCCCTTACAATGGCTCACAAAGCCTTACACCGTCTGTCCCATTTCTTATATGATAGACTTCAGATACTTGCAGGTTCAGGTCATTGTAGCCACAGTGACCTGCTTGCTCTTCCCGAAACACTCTAGAATTCTATCTCAGGAGAGTTCCTCCTTCTCAGAGCTCTCTTCTCCGTCAACCTCTGCATGACTCACTCCCTCATTCCTTCTGGGTCACCTTGTCAATGAGGTCTTATTTCCCATCTCTCTTCCCTCTACCTTATTTATCGCCTTATAACGTACCATAGTGTATTCCAGCTTCCCTGGTGGCTCAGACGGTAAAGAATCTGCCTGTACTGTGCAAGACTTGGGTTTGATCCCTGGGTCAGGAAGATCCCCTGGAGAAGTAAATAGCAACCCACTCAAGTATTCTTCCCGGAGAATCCTATGCACAGAGGAGCCTGGTGGGCTACAGTCTATGGGATCGCAAAGAATTGGACACGACTGAGCAACAACTACTACTGATACTAATATACCATATACTTTTCTTATTTATTTTGTTTTTGTCTCTTTCCCCATAAGCTCCATGAGGATAAGTGGTTGAAGTCTGTTTTGTTCCTAGGTACTTTGAACAGTTATTGGCTTCCAGCAAGTGCTCAGTGAATATTTACTAAAAAATTAAAGGAAAAGATGATAGGCAACAGTAAAAATAATGAGTAGAAAACAGACGAATTCTCTGAACCCTTAAAAGAAAAGGATGACTAGGGGAAAACTTATGGGAGAGAATTGATATGAACCAGCAGGAAGTTTAGATAAGTAAAAATTACTTGATTTGTAATTTTGCACCTAAGTGGAAAAGTTTCAGCAAATGGGGTTAATTATAAGCCCAGTTCAGTTCAGTCACTCAGTCATGTCCGATTCTTTGCCACCCCATGAACTGCAGCACGCCAGGCCTCCCTGTCCATCACCAACTCCCAGAGTTCACTCAGACTCATGTCCATCAAGTCAGTGATGTCATCCAGCCATTTCGTCCTCTGTCATCCCCTTCTCCTCCTGCCCCCAATCCCTTCCAATGAGTCAACTCTTTGCATGAGGTGGCCAAAGTACTGGAGTTTCAGCTTCAGCATCATTCCCTCCAAGGAAATCCCAGAGCTATCCCTAAATAGCAGATTCTTACAACTGACATAAAGAAAACAAAGTGAACCATATCTAACTCATATAGTAGGTGTGCAATAAGTGTTTGTAGACTGAGCAAAAGTTAATGAATGATCAGTGAAAGAGTTTATTTGGTATCATATCCTGGTCTCAGAAAAATATAATGTGTAACTAGTACACTAATCTTTAATATGTTGGCAAACCTCTAGGCACAAGTCTACTTGCATTTTCATTTTTAAAATTTATTTTAAAAACAATCAAGACACAATTACAAACAGAAGATTTGCGATGACTTTCTTCCTGCATGTTATTACCATAGAACTTGATAAGAAAAGTCTTCCTTTCTTTTTACTCAGACTTCAACTTTTAGAGAGGCATCAAACTATGAGAAAAGCAAAAACATTTTTCTTTTAACATCCATTATGAGGCTTATAGGGCTTCCCAGGTTGGCCAGTGGTAAAGAACCGGCCTGCCAATGCAGCGACACAGTTTCAATTCCTGGGTTGGCAAGATCCCTGGAGAAGGAAATAGCAACACTCCAGTATTCTTGCCTGGAGAATCCTATGGACAGAGGAGCCTGACAGGCTGCAGTCCCTGGGGCCACACAGAGTCTGACATGATTGAAGCAACTTAGCACGCAGTACATAAGGCGTATAAAAGTAAATTTTCAACAAAACTCAAATATTCATTAGAATTATTCTAATTAGATGAATGGAAATATTATCAAGGCCTCAATATCTTCTGATTATGTAAAACCATAATGACTTCGCTGCTTATCTTAGTTCAACAACTAATATGTTTGTATTAGTGGAAGATTTTCCCCTGGGTCTCCTCATTAATGAATAAAAAATATGCCTGTTAAGCATGATATATTCATGGAAGTACTCTAGTTTTAACAATTTTTATGAGGCCATTGTACAAATTTTGGTATATGTGAATAAAAAGTGATGTATTCAATATATTGAATATTTGGGGCATTGGGCAGACTTAACTTTACCTAAATGATAAATTTCATTTATAAATGATGATATAAAAAGTTAGCCTAAGGACAAACTTCATGGCAATGAAGTTTTCACTTTTAATTGAATTTTATATAACATTTGTCCTCATGAGGTCAAACCTTTTAATTCTAGCACTAACTCTGTATATCTAGCAGGAATAATAGAAATTTTTAGATGTCTTAGCAATAGAAAATTNTTCTCCAGGCAAGAATATGGGAGTGGGTAGACATTTCCTTTTCCAGAGGATCTTCCCGACCCAGGAATTGAACCCGGGTCTTCTGCATTGCAGGCATATTCTTTACCGACTCAGCTATGAGGGAAGACCTTTGAGTCAGTGATGCCATTCAACCACCTCATCCTCTGTTACCACCTTCTCCTTCTGCCCTCAATCTTTCCCAGCATCTGGGTCTTTCCCAATGAGTCAGTTCTTCAAATCAGGTGACTAAAGCATTGGAGCTTCAGCTTCAGCATCAATCCTTCCAATGAATATTCAGTATTTATTTACTTTAGGACTAGTTTGTTCTTATTTCCCTAGGTTGATTTTAATCTTATCCTTTCCTTGTAATAAACCATTCCTGGGATAACAGCATTTAATAAGTTCTGTGAGTCTTTGGGGTGAATTTTCAGAACTGATGGTGGTTGGGGAACTCTCTGAACTTACAGTTAGTCTCAGAAGTGAGGGTGGTCTTGTGGTCTGTGCTCCCTGTAACACCACATTCCCTATTTCCTCCATGTCTTTCAAGATCTTCAGCCTGCTTTGACATAAACCTGGCTTTCTTCCAAGAACACTTCTACTTTGGAACTTTTGCAAATAGTGGCTATTTCTCTCCCACTTTAGTCTCTGGACCTAGAAGTGGGATAGGTGCTCTCCATTCTCCTCACTGCCATTCTGGACCATTCTCCTAGCTGCTGCAAGAAAACCTCCACTTTGAATCTCACACTGTAACTTTCTGCCACCTACCCAACTGCCCTTCAGTGTTGCAATCATTTACTTTGGTGCTCTGGATCCCCCTCCCCTCCATACCACAGTGGAACCTTCAACAAAGCCGGGGTTAAGTGCACCAGCCCTCTGTGTAGTCCAAAATCCAGTATAACTAATAGCCTGCCCACTGTTTACATGGCACGATTCCTCCATATCCACAGATGCCCCAGGTCCCCAGTTCCATATCCGAGGATTCAACCATCTATGGATCCTCTAGTATTGAAAAAAAGAAAAGTCCCAGTACAGGTGGACACGTGCAGNTGCACCAGCCCTCTGTGTAGTCCAAAATCCAGTATAACTAATAGCCTGCCCACTGTTTACATGGCACGATTCCTCCATATCCACAGATGCCCCAGGTCCCCAGTTCCATATCCGAGGATTCAACCATCTATGGATCCTCTAGTATTGAAAAAAAGAAAAGTCCCAGTACAGGTGGACACGTGCAGTTCAAACCTGTGTTGTTCTAGGATCAACTCTAATTAATTTACCTGTTTGGTGGATGTATGACCGTTGTTAGAGAAGTGCTATCCTGAGCAATATGTAGACTCCAGTCTGCACCAGGCAAGACCCTGTCCAGTCCAGGTCCTCTCCACCCAGAGTTGATTCTTCCATAGAGCTAAGGCTTATTTTCTCTAATGTGATTCTTATTGAATTCTTTGAGGTAGTTTGATCACACAACACACCAAAGTTTTGGTTTTATATAACTCTGAATTCTTTTTGACTCCTGAGTCACTTCACAGATAGAGGTATCTGTGCTGTGCTTAGTTGCTTCAGTCATGTCTGACTCTTTGCTACCCCACGGACCACAGCCTGCCAGGCTCCTTTCTCCATGGGATTCTCCAGGCAAGGATACTGGAGGGGATTGCCATTTCCTTCTCCAGGGGATCTTCCTGACCCAGGGATCCAACTCTCATCTCCTGCAATGCAGGTGGATTCTTTACCACTGAACCACCAGGGAAGCCTTTCCTGAGAAATATCAGTAGCCAAAGACCATTCCTAAGAACATTTTTACAATCCATTCACTTTTTTGGTTGCACTTCAAATAGTAATTAAACCCTGTTTTGTGGCCAGGAATGTGATTTATTTTTTACTGAGGATTCAAATAGAAAAGCAATTATACTTCTCCTTCATATGATTGCTGTCCAATTGAGGCAGGGTAGGAACTGAAATATACATTGTAGCAATACAAAAGCTATTGGACTAAAGCTATTAAAAAGTGGAGAAGGGAGTTCTGATAGAATCTGTGGGTGGTGAGGAAATACACACCCTGCTTAGAGTCACTGTGGGAAATCAAGGGAGGATAAGTCCTTCAGCTTTGAGAGAACCAACAGGAGCGCAGCCAGAGGAGATGAACCTGAAAGGGGGCAGGGAGTTAAATCACGTTAGTCAAAGAAAATGTAGCCCTAAGCCTGAGAAAGAGAAGAATTGGTGTGGAAATGATGGTTGAGTTTAAATGTGCAAGTGCTGTTTTTCAGGAAGACAGATGTGGTTTTTAGCAGCGCCAGACTGTAAAATTTGGAAATTATCACAAGTATCAGACAGTGGGCTTCCCCAGTGACTCAGATGGTAAAGAATCTGCCTGGAATGCGCGAGACTTTGGTTGGAAAGATCCCCTGGAGAAGGAAACGGCAACCCACTCCAGCATTCTTATCTGGAGAATCCCATGGACAAGGGAACCTGGCAGCCTACAGTCCATGGGGTCACAAAGAGTCAATGGAGCAATTAACACTTTCATTCATTAGCTGGTTTTTCCAGCAGCTTCTCTTTCTGAGGTTCTCCACTTCTATGCCTTTCCTGGCTCTCCGTCATCTGGCACAACACAGGAAGTAAATGAGGGTGGGGAATATTACTCTTCCAGAGGTACACAGTTTACACAGCCTTTCCTTTCCTCTGTGGCTTTTCTTCCCTAATCTACACAGAGCATATGCAATCAGCAAATTTAAAATGTAGAGTTATTTTAATACAGTGGCAGAAAATGTCAGCATAAGTAAGATAGAGCAGGTAGGTTTTAAGTTCATAGTCTAACATTATTTAATTAGCATGGCAGGGATTTAAAGAATTAAACAGCCTCTTGCAGACAATTCCACTGCACTTTTTCTTACACACTCGGCTCCTCTATCTGTATCACCGGGGTTCTGAGTGCTGAATCCTCTCTTACTAGTCTAAGGAGAAAAAGGACTTATTAAAAATAGAGAAGGCAAGTATTTTACATAAAATATTTTAAAAATTAAAGAAAGATTATAAAAACTTACCCTCTTCACACAGATGCAATACGCTTGCAGAATTATTCTTACTTTATTCATTTCTTGGGGCTGTTGTAACAAGTGACTACAATTTGATGGTTTACAACACAGAAATTTCTCCTCTTACAGTTCTAGAGGTCAGAAGGCTGGAGGTTAGAAGTCCAAAATCAAGATATTCAAGAGCTGTGCTCCCTCTAAGTCTTTAGGGGAGAAACCCGCCCCTCCTCCTCCACCTCTTCTAGCTGCTGGCACTTCCTGGTGTTCCTTGGCCTGTGGCAGCACGGCTCCAGTCTCCGCCTTTGTCTTCACACGGCCACCTTGCCTGTGTATCTCTCTGTCCTTGCTCGTCTTAAAAAGCACTAATCATTGGATTTAGGACCCATTCATTGGAAAGACTGATGCTAAACTGAAGCTCCAATACTTTGGCCACCTGATGCGAAGAGCTGACTCACTGGAAAAGACTCTGATGCTGGGAAGATTGAAGGCAGGAGGAGAAGGGGGAGACAGAGGATGAGATGGTTAGATGACATCACCAACTCAACGGACATGAATGTGAGCAAACTCCAAGAGATAGTGAAGGACAGGGGAGCCTGGTGTGCTACAGTCCATGGGGTCAAAAACAGTTGGACACAACTTAGTGACTGAACACTACCACCAGCTAGGTCAGGATGATTTCATCTCAAGATTGTCAACTGATTACATCTGCAGAGACGAGACCCTATTTCCAAATGAGATCACATGCTGAGGTCTTGGGTGGACCTCAGGTTTGGTTAAACACTGTTCAAGCTACTATTCTTGCCATAACTGAAACTGGGCTCCACATGGAGGACCCTGAATTTCTCTCTGATGAGCTTCTCATTCTTCCAAGTCTCCTACTGGCCTCTCCTCACTATTATTCCACCATTCCTCCATGTTTGTGTGAAAAACACATCCTCCTTTGAAAGGTGTATCCTGGACATTTCTTCTTCTCTCTTTCCTTAGCTATAAAAGAAATTTCCAGAGTAGATTTAAAAAACCAGTGGAAAACTTAGCTATGTATTATTTATTAGAGTGTGGTGGTTTTAGACTGTGTCAATTTAGCTGAGCTAAGACTGTACACACCCCACCGTCCTGGGCAGAAAACTGAGGCTTGAGGGAACAGGGAGGCACCCAGCCCGGGTCTATGCACTCCTCTCTGCCCCACCCAGCTGGAGATGCCACCCGTCCCCAACCAGGTGCGAGTTCTTCAGCCTGATGGAGACCTCTGAGGATTACACACTCAAGGTGGATGAGGAGAGCTTCAAAGGTGGAGGCTGGGCTGGGGAGGAGAGGTAAGGGACGAGACTGCACTCTTCTCTTTGTGAGATTCTCACCTGAATGCTAGGGTCCAAGGTCACAAGAGCTGGGGACAGGAAGACAGATGGCTCTGGGTTCAAATCTTCCCTGGTGGCTCAGATGGTAAAGAATCTGCCTGCAAAGTGGGAGACTTGGATTAGATCCCTGGGTTGGGAAGATCATGTGAAGAAGGAAATGGCTACCTACTCCAGTATTCTTGCCTGGAGATTTCTGTGAACAGAAGAGCCTGGTGGGGTACAGTCCACGGGGTCACAAAGAGTTGGACACCACTGAGTGAACACTTTCACTTTCAAACCTGTTGCTATAGGTTGTCAAGGTAAAGAGGGAAGAAATGAAGCAGGAGCCATTAATTACTCTCTGAAGGTCCTGGAGGATAGATGCAGGGAGGGAAGAGGCAATAGCTGTCCCTCCACTGATGCATGAGTTCTTAAGGTCCTACTCTGACTAGTGGATGGGTCTGGTTTCAGGAGTCCTGCTTGGTAACTTTCTCAACTTCCTCCAACTCTCTCCTTCAGAATAAAATATTCCCAGCTTCCTCCATCACTATGTATGGTATTATAGCTATAATAAACTCCTGTGTGTTGTGCTCAGCTGCTTCAGATTCGACTCTTTGGGACCCCATGGAGTAGCCCACCAGGCTCCTCTGTCCATGGGATTCTTCAGGTAAGGATACTGGAGATGGTAGCCATGCCCTCCTCCTCCAGGGGATCCTCCTGACCCAGGGATCAAACCCACATCTCCTGCATTGCAGGCGTATTCTTTACCTGCTGAGCCACCGGGGGAAATAAACCTCTTAATCTGTAATATTTATAGATTCTACTTCCTTGATCAAATCCTAGCAGACACAGATCGAAACACAACATTTCCCATTAGCATGTAGATTACATAAAGCAGCCATTTGGGTTTTTATTTTTTGTTGTTCATTGCTGTGACCCTAGAAAATTACCTGGTATAAACTAACTGATCAATGCATTTTAGTAGAATAAATTTATGATAAGTAGATTTGAAAAGAAGGTGGTAACTGGTGTAGGTTTGAAAACGTTGAGTTGCATATACACTTAGACCATCGACATGAAGGTGTCTGGTAGGTAGTTGGTACTCAGGAAAGACCTAGGTAGGGATACGAACACATGAGTGATCAGCCTAAGGTAAAGTCGCAGCTGTGATAATGCCTGAGATTTTTCTTGGAGAGTGGGACAGAGGGAGAAGATGCTTGAGGGAAGAACCTCAGGGAACATCAACTTAAGGGACATGAAGAGAGGTAAGAGAAAAATTTGGCAAGAGACTATCAAGGAGACATTGGTGAGAAAAATCATACAGAAGGAGAAAATACCAACCTTGTCATAATCAACTGGAAAGTCTCTAATACAAAGTCTGAAATGTTTCATTATATTTAGCGAAAAATCAGTGATGACCTTAACAAGAGCAGGCTGATGATAGAAAATGAGATAGCAAGTGTTGATTGTTCTTTCTAAGAGTTGGTCCTGAATGGAAGGAAGGAAATATGGTGCCAAATATAGGGGCACAGAGGAGGGTCAATGGAGGATTTTTTAAAGTGAAAAGCACAGTTGTTAAGAATATTTGTGTGTGTTTATAACTGAACATTGCATCTTTTGGAATAAAGACAACTGAATTGAAACACATTATTTACTAGCTATGAGATGCTGGGCAAAAAAATCTTTTTATTCTCAGTTTTCTCATGTGTTAAGTGGAGAGATTCATGTACCCACCTCCTATGCTTGTGAGAATTAAGTAAGATTAAACTTAAACAAAAAAGTAATAACATGAAATTAGGAAAAGTCCTTGGCAGTATGCAAAATGCCTAAAACCAATAAATGTTATCGACTGTGATCCTTGCTTATGCTAAGGAAGAAAGGTAAAGAGAAAGTCTACCACATAAGGGACAACCTGTGAAGGAATTCCCCGNATGTGTTAAGTGGAGAGATTCATGTACCCACCTCCTATGCTTGTGAGAATTAAGTAAGATTAAACTTAAAAAAGTAATAAAATGAAATTAGGGAAAGTCCTTGGCAGTATGCAAAATGCCTAAAACCAATAAATGTTATCGACTGTGATCCTTGCTGATGCTAAGGAAGAAAGGTAAAGAGAAAGTCTACCACATAAGAATGACAGGGGACAACCTGTGAAGGAATTCCCTGAAGAAGCTGGAGGGAAAGAGAGCCAAAGCAAAAGCGGAGGATTTGCTTAAGAAAGGGATCATTAGAAGGACTGACGCTGAAGCTGAAGCTCCAATACTTTGGCCTCCTGATTCGAAGAGCCCACTGACTGGAAAAGACCCTGAGGCTGGGAAAGACTGAGGGCAGGAGGAGACAGGTGACAGAGGACGAGATGGTTGGATGGCATCACCGACTCAACGGACATGAGTTTGAGCGAGCTCTAATAGATAATGAAGGACAGGGAAGCCTGGTGTGCTGCAGTCCATGGGGTCACAAAGAGTTAGACACAACTTAGCAACTGAACAACAACAACAAATGTTTTCCTCCAAGAGGAGAAGGAAGAGAAAGATGAGTTTGGATGTTAATAAGTTTGGGGAGTAGAGGGGAATGAACATGTGAAGTGAAGTTGCTCAGTCATGTCCGACTCTTTGCAACCCCATGAACTGTAGCCTACCAGGTTCCTCTGTCCATAGGATTTTCCAGCCAAGAATACTGGAGTGGGTTGCCATTTCCTTCTCCAGGAAATCTTCCCAACCCGGGGATCAAACCTACATCTCCCACATTGTAGGCAGACGCTTTACCATCTGAGCCACCAGGGAAGTCAAATGAACATGAGGGAGTTTCTATCTCATGGAAGAACTCTGTTTTTTCTGTGAAATGAAATCAGAGGTCCAGAAAGTGAGAGTTAAGGAAGGACAGGGTAAAGTGGGGTATTGGAAAGGAGTAGCATGATCTGACGGAGAAGGCAATGGCAACCCACTCCAGTACTCTTGCCTGGAAAATCCCATGGATGGAGGAGCCTGGTAGACTGCAGTCCATGGGGTCGCAAGGAGTCAGACATGACTGAGCGACTTCACTTTCACTTTTCACTTTCATGCATTGGAGAAGGAAATGGCAACCCACTCCAGTGTTCTTGCCTGGAGAATCCTAGGGATGGCGGACCTGGTGGGCTGCCGTCTCTGGGTTCGCACAGAGTCAGACACAACTGAAGTGACTTAGCAGCAGCAGCAGCAGCATGATCTGAAGTAGCAGTTGCGGGGAACAGGAAATGGGACTGTGTAGAGACTGATCAGAAGCTTGTCAGGGAAGGTCACAGGCCCAATTTGAGATGTAACGTGATTGTCAATAGTACCAGTCCAGGACTGTTGAGGAATTTCTCTAGTTGCCACTCAGAGCTTGGGTTTAGAGACAGAGAATGTGGATAGGATTGCAGAGGGTGGAGATTTGGCTGGGAAGTTGTAGAAGATGCCCAGCAAAATTCTCACCCTGTGCAATCCTATCCTGATTCCCTAGGACATTGAGAGGACCAGTGAGAAAGTATCTGGAGTAAGGCATCCTGGGTCTAGTCAGAATAGGGAAAGCAGTTACGTTAAGAGGGGCTGACGTTTGAGAGTTCTGACCTAAAGAACATGCAGGGTAGGACAAAGACATGAACTACCTGGAAGGCTGGTGCTCGTGTTAAGGGCCCAGATTTTTTTTAAGTTGGTGAGAAATCCTTCCTGCTTTTCCCGGTGCTTCTTTCCCTTGAAGGCTGTGATTTCTCACCCAGATCTAAAGTATCTAGAGACCCTTCTGGACCTTAGTTGTTGGTGACCATCAGTTACAGCTCAGTCATCCAGGGAGCATCTTTTACAGTCCATTACCTTGCTGCTCCCATGCTTGTTCCAAGCACACACTCATGGGGGAGACCGGTGGACCCGGATCTAAACTCAGGCCTCCACTCTGCAGGATCTGGGCAGTGGCTCCAAGGTCTTGTATTCATCGAGCTCTGCCAGGACCAAAGCTTCTCTATCTTTGGAACTCACAGACCTCTCCCTTGCCCTGACCCCCTCATGGTGCTGGAGAGCTCCTTTCATTCTGGAGAAATATTTCTTCTCAAACCATATCCTCTCAGTTGGCTTAAGCCCTGCAGAATAAAAGCCAGGAAGCCAGCCATATACCACACCAAGGCAAGAACCTGAGTGTGTTGCCTGCTAAGCTGAGGAAATAAAGGGATAAAACATTAATTCAAATCTCAAAAAAAAAAAAAAAAAAAAAA
>SJYA01002681.1:292117-423413 GCA_006410615.1 Neotragus moschatus
TACTCTTGCCTGGAAAATCCCATGGATGGAGGAGCCTGGTAGACTGCAGTCCATGGGGTCGCAAGGAGTCAGACATGACTGAGCGACTTCACTTTCACTTTTCACTTTCATGCATTGGAGAAGGAAATGGCAACCCACTCCAGTGTTCTTGCCTGGAGAATCCTAGGGATGGCGGACCTGGTGGGCTGCCGTCTCTGGGTTCGCACAGAGTCAGACACAACTGAAGTGACTTAGCAGCAGCAGCAGCAGCATGATCTGAAGTAGCAGTTGCGGGGAACAGGAAATGGGACTGTGTAGAGACTGATCAGAAGCTTGTCAGGGAAGGTCACAGGCCCAATTTGAGATGTAACGTGATTGTCAATAGTACCAGTCCAGGACTGTTGAGGAATTTCTCTAGTTGCCACTCAGAGCTTGGGTTTAGAGACAGAGAATGTGGATAGGATTGCAGAGGGTGGAGATTTGGCTGGGAAGTTGTAGAAGATGCCCAGCAAAATTCTCACCCTGTGCAATCCTATCCTGATTCCCTAGGACATTGAGAGGACCAGTGAGAAAGTATCTGGAGTAAGGCATCCTGGGTCTAGTCAGAATAGGGAAAGCAGTTACGTTAAGAGGGGCTGACGTTTGAGAGTTCTGACCTAAAGAACATGCAGGGTAGGACAAAGACATGAACTACCTGGAAGGCTGGTGCTCGTGTTAAGGGCCCAGATTTTTTTTACAGTTGGTGAGAAATCCTTCCTGCTTTTCCCGGTGCTTCTTTCCCTTGAAGGCTGTGATTTCTCACCCAGATCTAAAGTATCTAGAGACCCTTCTGGACCTTAGTTGTTGGTGACCATCAGTTACAGCTCAGTCATCCAGGGAGCATCTTTTACAGTCCATTACCTTGCTGCTCCCATGCTTGTTCCAAGCACACACTCATGGGGGAGACCGGTGGACCCGGATCTAAACTCAGGCCTCCACTCTGCAGGATCTGGGCAGTGGCTCCAAGGTCTTGTATTCATCGAGCTCTGCCAGGACCAAAGCTTCTCTATCTTTGGAACTCACAGACCTCTCCCTTGCCCTGATCCCATCATGGTGCTGGAGAGCTCCTTTCATTCTGGAGAAATATTTCTTCTCAAACCATATCCTCTCAGTTGGCTTAAGCCCTGCAGAATAAAAGCCAGGAAGCCAGCCATATACCACACCAAGGCAAGAACCTGAGTGTGTTGCCTGCTAAGCTGAGGAAATAAAGGGATAAAACATTAATTCAAATCTCAAAAAAAAAAAAAAAAAAAAAACCAGAAAACCCACTCACATAATGCTTGGGGAAAATATATATATATTATATATATGTATATTTGTGTTTTTTTCACTCAAGAGTATGAAAAATTTCATTCATTGGCAGAAACGTTTGAGACATTTGTATGCAGCAGAAATTCACCTCTGAAAAATGGCAGAAAGGGAGATATCTGCATTAGAACTAGCACTAGTGGTCTTTATATCCTGTTTTTCAACTTGAAAAAAAAAAATCCATAAAACCGCAGTTGTTAAATGGAGCATTAGGGACACCCTTACATGTTAGTAGGAGTTAATCAAACTTTGGAGAAGATGTTGCATCTCAACTCCTGTTACAGACTTCTTTTTAGAGCTCACCTATTTAAAAAAATTAACTGGAGGTTTGATGGCAGCAGGTTACTGCTGCTCGATACAAACAAGTGACTGGACGAGGCAGTGATGTTGGTTATCCAGATTTCTACAATATCATGTCTCTCCAAGTAAAACAAACTGTCTCAAAAATATCTCTTATATATATTTTTCATTTCTTCTTTTATCATTCTTGTAGAGAATTGCAGTGTGAAAGTCTGCCCTGAGAAACCGAATCAAGGTATTATGTATCAGCAGAAACTAGGAATTTCCAACCGTGTACATAATGGCAGTGGCCTGAGATTACTCTGTCTCTGATTTCCCCTCTAGAGACAGAAAGGGCTCATCCCGCCCACACCCAGCTCCCCTCCCCACACACACTCAGACACCTGTGCATTCTCTGACAAGATGGAGCAATATTTCATCAGTTCTCCCTAGCCACTCAGCTCTGGTTTTAATATAGCTGGAATATCTTGAGCAGCTTTATCAAGATGTAAGTAAATCTTATCGTAGAGGCTTAGTTCAAAATTTAAGTGGTTCCAGCTGTCAACTGAAATACAACTATATCAAACCCAGAAGTTCTCTGTTGAAGTTCTCAGTGTTAAAATCTCCCCCTGGTGGATTTTAAGAGCATGTGTTTTCATGAAGAGAATGGGATAGAATTTTCCAAGAAAATAAATAGATGCTAAAATGTTGCAGGTGTGAAAAGCGGATCTATGAATCTCAAGTTTAGAGATGAAAACATCGCAGTTAAACTCTTAAACAGAAAAAAAAAAATCCAGTGCTACAGTAGAATTGTTTTGGTTTACTGTTGTTCAGGCACAAGTGTGAGTATTGAATTTTACTTTTTGCTTCCCCTTCTGTGGCTACCCTCTAGTCAGTTAAGGCATTTTTATGGACTAAAAATTCTGATTTCCCACTTGTTTAGTGAAGAGAGGCTTAACGTTTCAGTTAGGAAAGAATGTGCCCATCAGAATGAATCTGGCATCCGTATATTCTCAATTCTATTACAGCTGTCAGTCAAGTCAACCAAAGTCCGAGTGCAAAGCCCCTAAACCACTTGAAATGTGCATGCACTTGCTCTAGGGGGGAAAATTTTATTTATTTTTTAATTGATTTTCTTTCAGCAGCAATCCCTCTCCTTGTCCTGGGAATACATTTTGGCTGTAATTTTGTGGAGTCAGTACAAATTTCAAAGCAACTCCAAGTCCTTCCCCTCAGTCTAGTGACTCTGCTGACCCACTGCTTGGTATACATTTGCCTGAGGCTGGGCAAAAGTAAGGCAGGGCAAGAACACAAGAATAAAGCAGGAAAAAACTGCACAGAAATTCTCAAGCTAAACAAGTGCTGAGTTACCTATAGTGCTGGCTACGACACATTTAGAACCAAGAAATGGTGGCCAGCATCTAACAAAAAATGCATTTTCTTTGGTGTAGACATATCAATGGCTCAATCTTAAATGGTTTGTAATAATGTTTTATTAAGCCTATTTTTTCCNAAGGCAGGGCAAGAACACAAGAATAAAGCAGGAAAAAACTGCACAGAAATTCTCAAGCTAAACAAGTGCTAAGTTACCTAGAGTGCTGGCTACGACACATTTAGAACCAAGAAATGGTGGTCAGCATTTAACAAAAAAATGCATTTTCTTTGGTGCAGACATATCAATGGCTCAATCTTAAATGATTTGTAATAATGTTTTATTAAGGCTATTTTTTTTCCAAGACATTATTCTAAATTTCTAATCGAGGGCACATTTGTTATTTTCAAATGATTAGGCAATATAAAGGAAGGGGAAAACTGAAGTAATTGTTGGGTTCATTGAGGAAAACAGAAGTCACAAAATTACAGGTGTGTTGATTATGTAATTTCTTGATGTCAAAAGCATATTTTCACTGAGTGAGCTCTGTAAGCCCTGTTTTGCTGTTTAGGCACTAAGTAGTTATCTGACACTTTGAGACACTATGGACTGTATGTAGCCTGCCAGGCTCCTCTGTCCATAGAATTCTCCAGGCAAGAATACTGGAGTGGGTTGCCATTTCCTTCTCCAGGGGATCTTCCTGACCTAGGAATCCAACCTGTAACTCCTGCTTGAGCGGGTGGATTCTTTACCCCTGAGCTACCTGGGAAACCCCTCTGTAAGCCCTAAGACAAAAGAAATGTGGCATGGTGGATAAGAGGACAAGCCCTCTGCTAGATTTTTGAGCAAATCTTAGCTCTGACTACAGCTGTGTGACTGGAGCCTGTTATTCCATCTCTCTGAGCTTTGATTTCTTCATCTGCAAAATGAGGGCAGTGAGTAGAAAATTCCTCATAGTGTGGTTGGAAGGGTTAAATACCGTAAAACTGGGTGGAAACTCATAATGTGCATGGATCCCATCAATTTTTTATTCACTTTCAGATATTAGCAGTCTCATTTTCAGACATTGTATAAAACAATTCTTTCTAAGTTAAAACTTTAATTTCTGGTTCAACTCAAAGCTCCTGTCCCTGTACCAGCTTCAGCCTGTTCCAAGTTTGGATTCTATAATAAGGAAGACGCGAGTGGTTGGATTCTTGATTATTTCTTTCTTAAATATTTATATTGCAGTATAGCTGATGTATAATATTACTCTATACATTACAGAAATGCAACATAGCAATACACAGTTTTTAAAGGTTATACTCCATGTATAATTATTATAAAATATTTGCTATGTTTTCTGTGTTGTACAAAATATCCTTGCAGCTTACCAGGGTCTTTATTATTCCTTTACATTATTTTCTCTGACTCCTTTTCTGCCTTTGGTGCCTGTGAAGGAGAGGGAAGAGCCGTAACAGACATGACAGACACTAAAGCTCTTCCTTGACTGGCAGTTCTAATCACCACATGGGTGACCACTGGGAGTGGCTGTTTCTCTTGTGGGATTTCTTGGTGGGCTCTTCAGCATTGCCCTCACATCTTTCAGGAGATTTTCCCCATGCCCTCCTCTGGCCTGCCCAGCAATCTTNTGCCTTTGGTGCCTGTGAAGGAGAGGGAAGAGCCGTAACAGACATGACAGACACTAAAGCTCTTCCTTGAGCTCTTCCTGGCAGTTCTAATCACCACATGGGTGACCACTGGGAATGGCTGTTTCTCTTGTGGGATTTCTTGGTGGGCTCTTCAGCATCGCCCTCACATCTTTCAGGAGATTTTCCCCATGCCCTCCTCTGGCCTGCCCAGCAATCATCACCAGCTGGTTGTGTGCGCCACCCCCCAGCCTCTCCTCCTGGTACATAACCTCCCGCTGAGGTCATCTCCCTCCACCAGGTAGCCAGAGTCCCTCCTGGTGCTCCCACCTGTCTTCCTGCGGTGCTTTCCATCCCAGGTCATGGGAGACACCGCCTGTACCTCACTTTCAGCCTATTCCAGTTGTACTCTTTCCTCGTCACTCTGTCCTCTGAAGAAGTTCCAGCAGATCCCCTGCTCACCTTCAAATTTTCCAAATTATAATCAGAAGGAGAAGGGGTGACAGAGCACCCGATGGCTGGATGGCATCATCACCTCAACTGACATGGATCTGAGCAAACTCCAGAAGATGCTGGAGGACTGGCAAGCTTGGCGTGCTGTAGTCCGAGGAGTGGCAAAGAGTCACACACAACTGAGTGACTCAACCACAACAACAGCCAGTCTCTGTGTCTTACCAACCTCAGCGNTCCAGCAGATCCCCTGCTCACCTTCAAATTTTCCAAATTATAATCAGAAGGAGAAGGGGTGACAGAGCACGCGATGGCTGGATGGCATCATCACCTCAACTGACAGGGATCTGAGCAAACTCCAGAAGATGCTGGAGGCCTGGCAAGCTTGGCGTGCTGTAGTCCGAGGAGTGGCAAAGAGTCACACACAACTGAGTGACTCCACCACAACAACAGCCAGTCTCTGTGTCTTACCAACCTCAGCGGACACCCGACAAGCTCCCCAGGGGGTTTTATAGAGACCCCTATGCTTTACTGCCGCAGGAGAAGACACTCTCCATCTTGTGTGGGAGGGAAATGCACGGCTTTCTGACAAAGCTCTCTAAGAGAATAATCTCCCTTGATCTTCCTTTCTACTCTTAGATACAGCCTGGAGGGAGTGATGGTTGAGAGGGATGGGCCAGCACTTCTCTTCAGAATTTGAAAGCATTTTCTGGGAATTCCTTGATGGTCCAGTGGTTAAGACACCAGCCTTCCACTGCAGGGGGCACAGGTTTGATCCCTGGTTGGGAAACTAGGATCTTACATGCCTTTCAGCTAGGCATTTTTTTAAAAAAAAAAAAAAAAGGAAAGAAAAGAATTTGAAAGCATTTTCCAACTATAGTTATCAGCTTGGGGGCTTGGAGGTCTCTCTGCAAATTGAGACAAAAAGAAAAGTCAAGTCAGACTGTCCCTGCATAACAATTGGGTTGTTTGAAGCAATGAATGCAGTGGTTAGTTTAAAGCCTTATGATGTGGATGAATTGGCTTCACTGTGGGTATAATGTTGATAGAAGTGACTAACATTTTGGAGGTATTTTAGCTGAACGTGTGACATGCCCTAAAAGCCTGCAAGTGGGACTGTGTAAGCAGGAGGAAAAAGAAAGAATATGTCATACGCAGAGTCATTGCTCAGGAAATATTTCAGAATATGTGCATGCTAGACCTACTGTATTAAGTTATCAGCAAGAGGCAAAAACAAAAATGTTTACGTTCTTTTGACTGATTAAAAAATAATGTTGCATTGTAATTCATACTTAAGACATAATTTTACTAATATACGGGTACCCCTTGCATTTTGAAAGTTCAATTTAAGCCACATTACTTTTATGAAAGACCTGTATTAGTACCTATTTTTGTAAGGGAAAGGAATCTGAAAAGGATTTTTTGCTCCTATGAAAAAAGGCAAAAAGCAAAACAATAATCGTGTTCAGTATTTGTTTTGCAGTGAATGGTTGTAGAGGCACCATGTACCCGGAGGACTAGGCACGGAGGGAGCGACTGCCAAAGTCCTTCCCTGGGAACTACACTCGACATCCCAGCATCAAGCACCCTAGCTTTGAATTGTGTCTGTGAGCATCTGTGTTTTCTCTTGATTTATTTTGTGCATCGGTTAGCAAGATGTGTCTTAAGGTAATTGCTTCTTTGCTTTATGCCATTTCAGCTTATGAAAGTTTTCAAAGGAATGCTCTCCTTTCAGATGGCAGGGGAATCCTGTGCTACTAAATACTTAGATACTGCTTACCACATGCCAGACATGGCTCTAAACATTTTGAACATATTTAGTTCTTAAAGAATCATCTTAGGTAGATGCATTATCTTCACTTTACAAGAGAAGAAGCTGAAGCACAAACAGGTCAAATAATCTGCTGCTGCTGCTCCTAAGTCACTTCAGTCATGTCCGACTCTGTGCGACCCCATAGACAGCAGCCCACCAGGCTCCCCCATCCCTGGGATTCTCCAGGCAAGAAGATTGGAGTGGGTTGCCATTTCCTTCTCTGCACAAGGTTAAATTCATGGAAAATACATGATTTACACTCAGAAGTTTGGCAGTAGACAACGGTACCCTGCTTTCAGAAACATTCTCTTGTGATTTACATGATAGTAGCAATTCCAGGAGATGGGCACAGCAGACTCAGGCCACTTGGGAGACCATGTGGCCATGGGGCTTATAGGGGTTTCTGGAAGACAGTATACTATTCCAGTTCCTGTTTCCATTGCTTCTATCACCTTCTACCGGATGCATTTTGTTTGCTATTGAATTTGCATCACAATATGTTAATTTCTAGAATACATTTATCAGTGTTTTTCTGAAAGCAAAAATAATTACGGAAGAAATAAATCGGTGAATGCCCCATAAAAAAGAGCAGCCACTTTATGGCCTAGAGTCTTTTTTTTAATTAAAAAAAAAAAGCTTTTATTACTTTTATCTTATTCAAAAGCAATACACACTCATGGCTGAAAAATTAGAAAATCTCTAAATACAAAAGGGAGATGAGACATCCATAACCAAACTGCTTCATGATAATCACTTTCAATGCCTTAGTAATTGTCCTTTCAGGCCTTTGCAGACATAGGCTCAGTTGGGGAGTGTGTGTGTATTTCATGGGCTCATATACTTTTGAAATAGATTTTTTGCACAGCAATGTTTTGAATATCTTTCTATGTATATAAAAATTCAGCAGCAACAATAGCTTTAGTGTTTAATTACTGTTCAATGGTATTACATACAAGAAATATATTTAATGCCTCCTTTGCCCCCTCAGGGCTTCAAAGGTGACGCTAGTGGTAAAGAACCTACCTGCCAGTACAGGAGCCTTAGGAGATGCTGGTTTGATCCCTGGATTGGGAAGATCTCTTGGAGGAGGGCATGGCAACCCACTGCAGTATTCTTGCCTGGAGAATCCATGGAGAAAGGAGCCTGGCGGGCCACAGTCAATGGGGTTGCAAAAGAATTGGACGTGCCTGAAACAACTTAGCATCCATGCATTGCCTCATGAAAGATGTTCACTGCTAAAGTGTGACATGCTATTGATTACCGGCAAACTTGAGGCCCAGATGTCAACCATACTTCCGGAACACCTCACTCCTGATCATTCTTCCAAGGGCCTGAACCTCCTTTTGGGCTATTACTTCTTTGCGTCAGTGGTTATTTATGTAATCTGTTGCTTGTCAACTAGAGTAGGAGCAAAATTCTATTTTGGAATGGGGAAGGGCCACAGGACTGGGCAGAACAGGATGCAATGGCTGCTGGGGCATCCGCTCTCCATGTTCAGTGGCCTGGGTGGAACATCTGTGCTCACAGTTTTCCCAGAGACCCAACTGTTTACTGTTTGGTTTGGTTGGCTTATCTTGAGAGTTGTAAGTCCAGATTAGAATCTATTAATAAAATATGTGCTATCATCCTACCTTCCTGATGATCTGGTAAATCAAATGTAGACTCCTGCATACCTCAGGAGCTCGGCCCTGGAACCTGGCCCACCAGCAGCCCAGCCAACTTGAGTTTTCTCCCATGGCTCTGTCTTGCCCAGTGAGTAGCGTCATGTACATGAGCAGACACATCCTGCTTCCCACATCCAAGTTCGTTCCTCATCTGCCTTATCTTCCCTCAGACAGTCATCCCTTGGCCTCCCCTCCAGCTTAGTGGTGTGTGTGCCTGCCATGCAGTTAGCCACAGAGGCCCCAGAAGTGGGCTTGGGACCTCTGGGCAGGGAGTCATAGGGACTGTGTTCTTTTGGAAGTGCGGAGTTGATTAATCATTCATCATTGAATCATTAATTATTGATACCTGAGTCTTTGTTACTTCACGTGTGAATTTTGCACTATCACTGATGAGAGACTCGTGACGACTGAAAACCAGGATATTGTTTTTATTCCGAATTGTTATGGTAGACAGTTGCATATCAAGTGTGATTACAGAGGACAACACCAAGCCCGCCTGACTCCCCACGTTCTAGAAGCTGCCCCTCCCCACCCCAGCCCCCTAGCCTGCCTGCCTCCAACCTACCATCTAATATGCTTACCTGCATACACTTCTGGTCTGAAGCAGATCCTCATTCTTATCTGTTTCGAAGTCGCGGACGTGGGAACCCTGCAGCACCCTGGCCCGCTCTCATGGATGAGTGTGGTGGTCCCCATGCTCTTCTCTGGCAGATGGTCCGGAGCACACATGGTTGTGCCTCACCGCTCAGGAAGGAGCTTTTCAAATTCATTGAGAAGAAGAGATGCATCCTTCAAGTCTTCTCAGTTCTAGCATTGACTCTCACACATGTTGAACTCCTGGCCTTTTCCTTCCTTATCTGCTCACAGATGCCTGTATAACAAGGAGCACAGCTCCAGAGGAGAAAGCTTGCAAGGGCAGTACTCTACGGAGGCTGTTGTTTCCCTAGCCTGCTTTCCTGGAAAACTCAATGGAAATAGTCACTGGGATTCACCAGGTTCAAAGAGAAGTCCAGATGAGATCTAAAGGTGTTCTCTAAGTTAGTGTGACTTTAGGAAGTCAAAACAAAGGAGGGGTGCAGGGGTGTAACTGAAGCGTGCCTGACATGGACGTCAGCCGAACCACTGCTGTTTCACACGTGCCGCAATGGCACCCCACTCCAGTACTCTTGCCTGGAGAATCCCACGGATAGAAGAGCCTGGTGGGCTGCAGTCCATGGGATCACTAAGAGTCGGACATGACTAAGCGACTTCACTTTCGCTTTTCACTTTCATACATTGGAGAAGGAAATGACACTCCACTCCAGTACTCTTGCCTGGAGAATCCCACAGATAGAGGAGCCTGGTGGGCTGCAGTCCATGGGATCACTAAGAGTCGGACATGACTAAGCGACTTCACTTTCACTTTTCACTTTCATACATTGGAGGAGGAAATGACACTCCACTCCAGTATTCTTGCCTGGAGAATCCCAGGGATGGGGGAGCCTGGCGGGTTGCCGTCAACAGGGTTGCACAGACTTGGACACGACTGAAGCAACTTAGCAGCAGCAGCAGCTGTAACCGAAGTGTGTTCCTTCACCTTCTCATCCTCTGGGGCTATTCTTCTATCATCACCTTCCCTGCCCTTTTGATCTAACCTAGGTCAACTACCCCCACCTCTCCAGCACTCTCTGGCCCCTCATCCCTACTTATCTTCTTAGAATCTATCACTAAATGCAATTACATCATCCATTTGTCCACGTGTTGACTCTCCTGCCTTGCTAGAAATCCACTAGACGCTAGCTCTGTTTCTGCCACTGTATCTCGCATGTCCAGGACAGTGCCTGCTACTCAGTGGGCACTCAATAAACATTTGTTAAATTAATGAATAAATTACTTAGTTCTGATTAAAAATACAGCATTATTCATACAGAATGGAATTCTGATATTAATTTCCAGTTCTTCCTCACTAAGAAATTGGGACCAAGAGTGATCACACAGAATGCATGCATGCTAAGTCGCTTCACTCGTGTCTCACTCTCGGCAACCCCGTGGACTGTAGCCCGCCAGGCTCCTCTGTCCATGGGATTCTCCAGGCAAGAATACTGGAGCGGGTTGCCATGCCTTCTTCCAGGGGATCTTCCAAACCCTGAGACTGAACTGTCTCTTTCGTCTCCTGCATTGGTAGGCAGGTTCTTTACCTCTAGAGTCACCTGGGAAGCCTAGCCCTATACAATACACTTATATGATTATGTCTGTTTTCCACTATAGTCTAAATATTACTCTTATGATTGAAAAAAAAGTAGGAAATAGTATCAGAAACCAGTGCTCTGGCTAATTGCCTGGTGGTGGTGGTTTAGTTGCTAAGTCGTGTCCAACTCTTGTGACCCCACTGAACTGTAGCCTGCCTCTGTCTATGGGATTCTCTAGGCAAGACTACTGGAGTGTGTTGCCATTTCCTTCTCCAGAGGATCTTCCTGACCCAGAAATCAAAGCCATGTTTCCTGCATTGCAGGCAGATTCTTTACTAACTATGAGGGAAGCCCATAGCTAATTGCTTAAGTAGTGAAATTTCGGTTCATCCAGACAGCTGTCAAAGAATGGTGACTTCTGATCAGGCCAGGGGTTCCTACCTGGACTGTGTATTCTTCTCAACTGTCTCTCCTAGCAGGAAAGGAAGAGTCAGGCAGTCACGCAGACTGCTTCCTATCCCCACCCTCACAATTGCCTAGAAAGGGGAGTACAGAGGCAGGGCCTGGTGTAGGTGAGGCTGCAGGTCCTTAGGAGGAGGGAGTGAGCAGGCTTCCCTTCCTGGCCCACTCCCACTGGCTCTGAGCTCGAAACTCACACCTGCTCTTCCTGCCTCCAGCAGAAGACAAAGATGCATGCACTACATGCATGTTTTTGAGAGCACACAAAAAGACAAGGCCCTACTGTTTCACAAGAGGCAACAGGAAAATCATCATCCAGCTAAAGCGGGTTTGCCGAGATTGGTGCTGATCTGAACCACAGGCCACCGGGGCTGTTGAGAAGCGTTGGGGCTTCGCTGGGAAATGATGCCTGGGATCGCTGCTTAGCCCTCTAGCTACTGTTGCACTCTGGTGACTTTCTTATTAGACTGTCATCATGCTAACTGCTTAATGACAGATGGTTCTTAAGTGATATACACCTCTTCTGTGGGTCATGTTGCTGAGCGGTGCTCACCCCTCCTAGCCAGCTTGGACCCATCTGCCCAGACAGGTGTGTGTAAACACAATTCTGATGATGCCAGTCCAGAGGATGCTCCAGGAAGCGTTTGTTCCCTTTAATCCTTGGCCCCAGCCAGCCCTTTTACTACTGGCGTGGATTACAGGAGCTCATTTGAGGATCACCGTGGGCTCCAATTGGGGAAAAAAAAAAACATATTAGTAACGATTTTGACAGAAGCAGAGTTTGAGTTCCTGATAATTACTATTTCACCAAACCAACTGGGACACAGAGCTGCAATTAGAGAGAAACAATCTTCCACATATAATGGCTTTCACGCTGCATGATACTATTAAATAACCATCATTAGCTACTAAAGTACATACTACCCATTTTCCAGAGCCCTTTCTCTGCCAGGAAGTTTAAGACCAAGAATGATCAATGAATGAGTCATCAGCATGATCACTGTTGATATAGGACATGCAAATTGAAACTAGAAGATTGGAAAATATAAGAAATTACTACAGATGGTGATATCACACCGATATTAAAGCTCTTCTTGCAAGAGACCCAAAGTTCACTTCTTTGTGTCTACAGTTCATGGGTTAGAAAAAAGAAGGTACTACCCATGAAATGCTATGGGGAAAAAAAAGAACACGGAGGTACTGGGCAATTTTCCAAGTACTGTGCTGGGTGTTGCAGATATGAAGATAAATAAAACGTAGCCACTGTTCTGAACAAGCTTACAGATTGGGAAGTGGGGACAGACAAATACATACACACAAAAATCACAGTACAGTGTGATAAACACAGTAATCAAAGTGTACACCTGGTACTTGACAGAAAGGTAGAGTGTGCCTTGTAGGAGAGAACTGAGGTGGGGGAAGAAAATCAGTCTGCGTAAGAATCTGCAACTTCCTAAATAAGGACTTTCATTCTCCTCTTCTTGAAAGCCATCTTCTTTCTCCTCTCATGTGGAGAAACGTTCAGATTACCCAAGCATAGGAAAGATAGTAAGCAAATAAGGGAGAAATGAAAGACAGGTGACTCAGAGAAAACAAGCTTATTCTAAGCTTTTTCAAGCCTTTAGAGATGTAATAAATTAAGGAGGAAGTTTTTAATCAGAACATGAAACATAGGCTGTGTTCTTTACACATTATAATGATCCAGTGACTACAGTAGCATTCTTGTGTCTTTGAGAAACGTTTACATTAAATTGAGGTCTGAGAGGAAGGCAGATTCCTAACCAGGCTCCTTCTCTTAATATAATTTTAAAACAGTTGCAACTCCAAACACATGTTGTTTAGCCTGGAAACATGCTGCCTTTTGCTTGGTTGTTTTTTGTTTGTTCCGGATTAGCTCACAGATACAATGTTAAGAAATAGATGGCTAAAAAGATTTGATAACATGGCAATGGCTCCTGTCTCTCTCAAACTCTCTTTTTATTTAAGCAAAATTCACATGACATCAAATTCATAATCTTAACCATTTTGAAGTGTACAATTCAATGGTTTTAGTACATCCACAGCGTTGTACAAATGCCACCGCTATCTAGTTCCAGAAAATTTTATAACCCCAAAAAGAAACCCCATATCCATGAAGCATTTTATTTCCCCTTCTCTCTCCCCCTTAACCGCGCCAGCCTGTAAGCTGTTCTGTCTCTCTGAATTTGCTAGTTCTGGATGTTTCATATAAATGGAATCATGCAGGGCCTGACTTGGGTCTGGGTTCTTTTACTCTGCAGAATACTTTCAAGGTTTGTCTATGTTGTAGCATGTTTTGAAATTTTAAACCTTTTTATGCCAAGTGCCTGCTCAGTCGTGTTTGACTCTCTGTGACCCCACGGACTGTATTTCTGCCAGGCTCCTCTGTCCATGGGATTCCCTAGGCAAGAACACTGGAGTGGTTTGTCATTTCCTACTTCACATTCCTTTTTATGGATGGATCATAAACGGATATACCACACTTTTTTTTTTATCCATTCATCAGTTGATGGATATTGGTATTGTTCATCTTTTTGGCTATTATGAATAGTCCTGGTGTGAAGATTCATGTACAAGTTTTTGTTCAAATGTCTATTTTCAGTTTGGAGGAGTAAATATCTAGGAGTGGAATTGCTGGGTCATATGATGATTCTAAGTTTAACTTTTTGAGGAAAGGAATCATCAAGTATTCTAAAGTTGCTGCCTCATTCTTTATGCCCACCTGCAACATACAAGGGGTCTAACTTCTCCATATGCTTGTCAACATTTGTTATTTTTCTTTTCCTTAAAAAATTATTATAGCCATCCTAGGGGGTGTAAAGTAACACCTCACTGTCAACCTCTTTTCATGGATTAAAAATTCATCATAGAAACTACTTCACAAAGAAACAAAAAAGCAGGCTCACACCAGGACTTCTTTTCTTTTGTGTATGAGGCTACCAGTAAATTGAGAGATTTCCCCAAGATGAACTGCAGAACAAACATATGAGATCCTGAACAATAAAGCATGCTTTACAGGCCCTCATCACCCAGTGCCACTGGAGCAGCCATGATCAACACCAAGGGGTCTAATGAGGGTGGAAATGTCAGCCTCCTGAGTCATAGCCAGGTGTCTTTAGTCAGTGATCAGCAAAGAGGTATTTAAATCATTATGAGCTTTGGCTTGTTAAAAGCTCTTCTGGAGGGAAACAAAAGCCATTATAAAAAAACAACCAACAACCCAATGAACATTTTTATTTTTTTCTCCATATGTGCTGTATTTTTTAAGGAAAACGAAATAAAATCAACCACGAATCCCACATGCTACTTAAGATAAAGTAATTTGTTGAGGTAAAGCAATGAGTTAAACAGCTTGGGAAATTTCTTAGGAAATTTTGAATTTCTTCCCAGTACATTTCTCATTAATAATTCAGTGTCCATTGCACACACTCCTGTGAGAGTCTGTCATCTTTCCTTTTATCTCTGATTGCTATAATCAACACACTACAAAAGGTATTCTTTTCCTTTGAGGAGCATTTAGTTTTGGGAACTAAAACATATATGCAAATGATATCTGTATAAAGCAAGGGGAAAATAGAAATTATATTGTTTCTCCCTTTCAATTTCTGCATTCCACACTGTCTGGCACAAATATCCTTGATGAGGAGTTTAGTTTCTGTTTAGGTTTGCTTCTCCTTATTGTAAACGGTACTGATGAAAGGGATGATGAGACTCACAAGACAGTGGGTGCTTCCTGGTTGAGAGGAAGAACTAACAAAAACTGGACACGAAGCTAAATCTTGAAAGAGCCCCCGCAGCACTAGGATGCTGCGGGTCAATTTTCCTAGGAACCCACACGATTCAGACAAGGACTTGAGGAGATCTTGAAAAGAACTGGGGAGTTGGAGTGATTCTTTTTTGAACTGGAAGAATTGGAAAGCCCAAGGGAACACAGATTAGGGATAGTGGGAAGTCCTACCAGATCGTTAAAAGTCATGATAACTGACCTGTTTTTTGTTCGTTTAGTAATTGTTCAGTTCCTAAGTCAAGTCAGTGAGCTTTAGGCGTGCCTACATCGATTTCTGTCTCTTAAAGGTTTAGGAACGTAAACAGCCGGGGCACACATCCAGGGGGCTCAAAAAAGGTTGAAATCTTAGGTATTTCACGGAAAGTCTTGAACAAGGTCCGTCCTCCTGCTGTTCCTGGAGTTGGTGACAGGTCCGATCACCTGCACTGCCAGACCCCGACTGGCACCCCTGCTCGCCCAGGCCGTCACACTCTCCTCCCCCGGGGCCCGCCGACTCTGCAGGGTACAAAGTACAGCAGGGACGCGGGCGGAGCCTTTCCAGGCGGCGCAGCCGTTATCTATCCCCAGCGAACACCTAGATGGATTTTCAATACCGCGCCTGGCACGTTTGGATGGGGGAGGACGGGAGAGCGGTTAGGCTCCGGCTCCTCCGCTCCCAGCAGCGCGTCCTCCTTTCGGCAGTCGCTGTTGCTCGGCAGACGCAGGGGGCTCTGGGCACTACCGGCTGTGTTAAGAGATTCGCGGTGTGTTTTCTCCGGCCCCTCGAACACTCCCGCCCGCCAAGCGCTGCCTGCGGGGTTGTTAGGCGGAAGCCCCTAACGCCAGGTTGCGGTCCTTCCTCCTCCTCGCGCTCGCGGCTTAGGGTCAGTTTCTGCGACTCTTCAAAGTCTATCTGAGTGGGCGCCTGTGCTGGGGTCCCGCCCCAGGAAAGGAGAGGGACCGCACGGAGAACGTCACCGCGCTTACCAGACCGCACAGGCACTTTGCACGGGCCAGCTGCGCGGCGGTCTGGAGACAGCGCGCCCTGGGTAAGGAATTCCGCAGCGGCTCTGAGCGGAAGGGCAGGCGGGGGCGATGCGGGGTGGGGGGCGGTGGTTAGGGCTCCGGACGGTGGGATCCGCGTGGAGTTGGGGGACCCTCAGGGCGGGACGGCAACCGAGGGAAACTGAGATGAACTCCAGACATCATCTGTGCCTAAGGTCGGCTTCACGCCTTGCTTTGGCTAGGAGCCCGGTGGGGTGGGACAGCATCTACAGCTTTGTTCCCCACCCACCCTCCAGGAAAGCAGAGGCACTCCCCAGGTCTCCCTGAAGGATGGGTAAAGGGGAACCCTGGAAGCAGCTGCTCTAGTCGACTGGAGCTCAAAGCTGGGAAGGAAAAATTGGGCGAAGGGTGATAAGCCACCTCTACCGCCTACCTTCCTCGCTTTCTCCGCCCCCTACCCCCCTCCCTTTTCGTAGCTGCTGACGCGCTGGTGGTGTCTATTAATCATTCGCCAGCCCATAGCCGCGGCAGTTAATGGCTGTGCCGCGCGGGGCTCCAGTCTCCCGGCCTCCCCTCTCCACGCTCGCGTGTGCCCAGGCGCCCAGGAGCGGCGAGCGGCTGCGCACCGGCAGCCGCCGGGCGATGCGCTCCGCCGGCAGCAGTGGAGCTGCGCTTCCTGCAGCCGCTGAGCGCTTCCCCCAGGCGCCGGGTGACTGGGAGCTGCGGGCGGACCGCCGGGGTGCCGAGTGAGGGCGCCAGCGGCGGGGGTCGCCCGGAGAACGCCCTAGCCCCGGCAGCCCCACCGGTCCCCATCAGCTGAGATGTTCCCCAATGGCACCGCCTCCTCTCCCTCCTCTCCTAGCCCCAGCCCAGGCAGCTGCGGCGAAGGCGGCGGCAGCAGGGGCCCCGGGGCCGGCGCTGCAGACGGGATGGAAGAACCGGGGCGAAACGCGTCCCAGAACGGGACCTTGAGCGAGGGCCAGGGCAGCGCTATCCTCATCTCTTTCATCTACTCCGTGGTGTGCCTGGTGGGGCTCTGTGGGAACTCCATGGTCATCTACGTGATCCTGCGCTACGCCAAGATGAAGACGGCCACCAACATCTACATCCTCAACCTGGCCATCGCCGATGAGCTGCTGATGCTCAGCGTGCCCTTCCTGGTCACCTCCACGTTGCTTCGCCACTGGCCCTTCGGCGCGCTACTCTGCCGCCTCGTGCTCAGCGTGGACGCAGTCAACATGTTCACCAGCATCTACTGTCTGACTGTGCTTAGCGTGGACCGCTACGTGGCCGTGGTGCACCCCATCAAGGCCGCACGCTACCGCCGGCCCACCGTGGCCAAGGTGGTGAATCTAGGCGTGTGGGTGCTGTCGCTGCTCGTCATTCTGCCCATCGTGGTCTTCTCGCGCACGGCGGCCAACAGCGACGGCACGGTGGCCTGCAACATGCTCATGCCCGAGCCCGCCCAGCGCTGGCTGGTGGGCTTCGTGTTGTACACTTTCCTCATGGGCTTCCTGCTGCCCGTCGGGGCCATCTGCTTGTGCTACGTGCTTATCATCGCCAAAATGCGCATGGTGGCCCTCAAGGCCGGCTGGCAGCAGCGCAAGCGCTCGGAGCGCAAGATCACCCTGATGGTGATGATGGTGGTGATGGTGTTTGTCATCTGCTGGATGCCTTTCTATGTGGTGCAGCTGGTCAACGTGTTCGCGGAGCAGGACGACGCCACGGTGAGCCAGCTGTCGGTCATCCTCGGCTACGCCAACAGCTGCGCCAACCCCATCCTCTATGGCTTCCTTTCAGACAACTTCAAGCGCTCTTTCCAGCGCATCCTTTGCCTCAGCTGGATGGACAACGCCGCCGAGGAGCCGGTCGACTACTACGCCACGGCCCTCAAGAGCCGCGCTTACAGCGTGGAGGACTTCCAGCCCGAGAACCTGGAGTCAGGCGGCGTCTTCCGTAATGGCACCTGCACGTCCAGGATCACGACCCTCTGAGCCCCGGGTCCGAACCGGGGAGCCTTGAGCCCAGAGAAGGGGAGGATGGGGAGAAGGGGAGGCCGGATGCGAGAAGCGAAAGGACCCCAGGCGTCGAGGTGCGAGAATAAAAGTGGGGCCAGGACACTGTGCGCTTCGGATGGAAACCCGGGAAAGGCGCGAGACAAACGTGGACCCGGAGCTTTGCTTATAAACTGCAAGACTAGCGGGCCCCTCTTCCACTTCTTCCTCCCCTGCGCTTGCATTTTTGCATCCCTCTATGCTCCCCCCACCCAAGGCAATTTCGGTCTTTCCTCCCGCCCGGTCCTGCAGGTGCAGGTGGTGAATTTATAAACGTCTCCAACTTGACCCGACCCTCAGCCCCGCCAGTCGTTGTTTCTGTTTAAGCTGAGCCACGGTTACCGCCACAGGTTTCCCTAGGGAAAACCCAGCTCGCCCTCAGCCGCGCCCTGCGGCGGCCCTCGCTCGCCAGGATTCTGCTTGATGCCCCTAGCGGAGCCTGGAGAACCCTCGCTCTCCCTCTCAGCAGCCCTCTTTTCAAGGAACTCGGACTGGAGAAGGATCTAGGCGGCGGGTCTTTCCTCTCACTCTCGAGTGAAGGAAGGTGCGCGCATCCCATCCCCAAACCTCCCCCCACCCCGACTCCCCATCCACCCAGAGCGGAGCCAGGTGCTTAGTAAAATCGGTCCCGCGCTTCGAGCCCCAGGCATTCTGCGATCCTATCCAAACCCCCTCTTTGGAGCAGAAAGGAGCTGAGAACAAGTGACTAGGGGTTTTAAAAAAGATTCCGGGGTTTAATGGGGGAGGAAGGCTTGTAATCGAAGTCACTCTCCCGCCTGGTTCACAAAGGGCGCTTTGGGTTTCAAAGACTAAGCGAAGGGGGACTTCCGGAGCGCTGGTCTGCCTTAGGCCAGGCGGGACAGGGTGCGCTTGCCCCGGGGAACGTCCAGGAGCGTGGGTGCAGCTCCAGTAGGCTTTGTCCCTCACCCTTGCTCCTGGAGGTGCCCATCCAAGAGTCACAACAGGCACCGGGCGGGGACCTCGCGTGATGCCTTCGCGGTCTCAGCCAGTCCCGACCATGTCACCGCCACCTGCAGGCTAGAGGGTGCGGTCTGTCCGACCCCTGAGGGCTGCTGCCTTTCAAGCGGTGCCTAATAAGTTATTCTCTTGCTTAACATATTTATTTATTTATTTGTGGTGTTTGAAAGATGTGGTCTTTGCTTTCCTTTTCTCTACTTGCCCTAGCCCAGGGCCTTTTCTTCAGGATATTGGTGGGGCCAGCCCAGAGGCGGCAGGGGACCCCCAAGGTCCCCTCAAAACTTCTCCTTTTTGCTAGGCCCTCTTCTCTGATTCTTTCCTCTGGCCTTTCTGTTTTGGCTTGTCGTCAGTGAAGTTTGCAAAGCTGTTCCTACTTTTCTTATGTAGTCTCTTGTTTTAAATAATGTGGTTTAGCCTCCTCCCATGCAGAGTGGAAAGTCCCAGCTTTCAACATTGCCCTATATATGATTTGAATGTATATGTATGTATTCAGTATATATATATATATACTATATTCAAATCAAAATAGACTCACACACTAGATACATTTATCTTGCTCCCTTGTCATGAGTCCATGAAGCAATTGCCAAACACAGTCACTAACAGTGACAGGTATGAGACTGGCTAGAATACTTTTAGATATGAAGGTTCCAACAGCCTGCCCTCAAACTTGGAACTCCACAGCCTGATTTAGACTGACTTTAGTAGGCATTGAGGATGTCCTTGTTTATGTACCTGCTTCTTCTAGGTTCTCAGCATAGGTGATTCTAACATACAATCTAGGTAACACTGGCAATTCTTTTGAAGACATTGAAAGTAAATTAATTTGTGTCTGTGTTTTATCTGACCGACTTCATTGGAAGCCTGAGCAGGGCAAAGACCAATAATTTTACTTCTTTGTATTACCTGGGTTGCTTTAGGATGTTGGGTTTCTACATAGTAGGCATTAAATACATGTTTGTTGGTTGACTGTTTCAGTAAACCAGAGTGTATTACAACACTCAGGAGTTCTCAACATCTGGGGTTCTCAGGTTCCTTCATCAACATGATACACAATGGTTGAAAATCACTATGGAAAGATGTTTTGTGTATATTTGCTTCAAGAACATTGGGCTTTCCTGAAAGCAGTAACCAGGAGTTACAGTGTCCCTTAAAGTTTTATTTAATGAACAAATATGCTTTTGGTCATAAATTTGAAAGTTTAGATCTGTCATTTAAAAATCATGCATATTATTACTCCTTTGGAAAATAGATTTTTAATAGTTAAGGACAGTGAAATTTACAAATAAAGTCTTGATCATTATCCTCTTCTGAGGACACAAATCTAGTGCTCTTAACCTGTTTCCATTGTAAGATTAACTAAATAAACAAATGTATTATGTTGTTGCAAGTTGTCTGACTTTGAAATTTGAATCTTCCTGTTTCAACAGATTACTTCAAGACACATATTGGCTTAGTTGCTCTCTGTTTCATTTAGATATTAAAAAGTAAGATTTCTGATTACCTTTGGAATTTTTGCCAAGATTGAGGTTATAATTTTACCTATTTTTTGAAGTCTGTTAGTTCTGAGAAAGAAAAAACCTGAGTCAGTATGAATAGGAAACAGTGTACTTCTTCCTTTATGGTTGCACTCTCTGTGGTTTGCTGTGGTTACCAGACAAACTAGATATCACAATCTCTCACAGATTAAACAACTGGCTGCCCTCATTGATGACCTCAGACTCTGTTGTGGGAGTAAGTAATTGGTAATTTACATCCCAGGGAAAGGTAAGGGAAAGGGAAAAAAAGTGATNATACAGTAGGCCCTCACCAGCCATCTACTTCATAGCAATCCCACTCCTGGGTGTATACCTGGAGAAAACCATAATTCCAAAAGATACATGCACCCCAATGTCCATTGCAGGACTATTTACAATGCCCAGGACATGGAAGCAACCTAAATGTCCATCAGCAGAGGAACGGATAGAGAAGATGTGGTACATAGACACAATGGAATATTACTCAGCCACAAAAAGGAATGAAATTGTGCCATATGCAGAGACGTGGGTGGACCTAGAGATTGTCATACAGAGTGAAGAAAGTAAAAAAGAGAAAACTAGCACATAGTAATGCATCTATGTGGAATCTAGAAAAATGGTACAGAAAAACACATTTTGTGCTTTTCTCAGTGATGGCCATTTCCATCCCAGGAAGAATTTAAGAAGGTACTAAAGGAGTTCTGTTTTGTTTTTAAACATTTTATTTTCACAGCAAAATAAGGAAAAAGTATTTTCCAAGCAGTGATTCCAGAACCAGGGTGGGGGGATTGTGGGCTTCAAATACCTTCAAATGCATTGTAACTCTAGGCTTTATAGTTCTACACATAATCTCAGTATGGTTAAGAATAGCTGAACTGTTGCTTTTTCATTATTTTTAAAAGCTATAGCAAGGTGGCAAATTGAACTCATAACTCCGATGTGCAGAGAAAACATTCTGTTCTTTTTGTTTTAATTCATCTGACCATCCGAGCCCCTTCCAGCTGGTTAGTTGGGAGGAAAAATTAAATAACTGTTCAAACATCCAGCTGAGCTGATAATTTGGCCATTTTCAGAGAATTTCAAATCTTTATTTAAACATGTTTCAATAGTCTCTTCGCTGGCTTCCCTTTCCTCTTTTGTTATCTTAAAAGTGGCTTTAGAGTGAACTGGGGGAGGCATTGTGTCCTAATGGAGGAGGGAATGAGATGGGGTCCTTGGGAAAGGGGTCTCGTCTGCCCTTTGATCTCTGGGAAGAGGGCATTTGTCCACTGGGATGATCCTGGTTGCAGTTTGTTTCAATCTGCAGCTTCCAGAGCCTGTGATCTGACTTCTCAGCTTGGCAAGGGTCATGCCTCAACTCCTGTGGGCTACAGCCCTCTCAGGGTCTTAGGGGTCCTCATATAGCCTCCCAGTCTGGGGTCTCTGCCAAGACTCTGCCTCTGCCAAGGAGTGACCTGGCCTTGCCACAGCAGGCAGCCTCCTGGTGAGCCTCTCGGCTCAGTGACCAGAGGGAATCCAGCGGCTCTATACTGGTGACCCTCAGGATCTCCTCGAGCTGGTCAATTTTTCTGTGGCTCTGTCTCAGGTCTTTTGCATTTCTCCTGACAAAGGTCAACCTCACTCATTAAAAACATTCCATACACCCTGCCTCCCTGTTACATTAGACAAAGAGCATAGGACTTGAGTCCTTTAGATTGATTAGCCTTTGATGTGTTGCTAAGGCTAAAGGACTCAAGTCCTGTGCTTTTCCACTAGTGTAGTAGGGATGCAGTTAGATTTAGCCTGTGATGGCTTCCCAGGTGGCGCAGTGGTAAAGAATCTGCCTGCCAATGCAGGAGATGTGGGTTTGATCCCTGGGTTGGGAAAATCCCCTGGAGTAGGAAATGGCAACCCACTTTAGTATTCTTGCCTGGAAATTCCATGGACAGGGGAGCCTGGCAGCTGCAGTTCATGGGGTCACAAAGAGTCGGACGTGATTGATCAACTGAGTGTGCACACATTGATATATTGAGGCAGGAGAAAAACAATTTGGCAAATCTCTGTGCAACCCCCACCCCCACAGCCTCCTCTTATTTCTAAGCCTTTTCTCCTGGCCTAGAAGTTGGTGATGAGCCTCACCTCAGGGTGAGATAGGGCAATGAAACATGATTTATGGAGGAACATAAAATATATCAGTTTAATGTCCATGCTCTCTCTTACTGGGGACCTCGGTGTTTTCAGGGTGGAATTTCTGAGGTCATCTTCTCCCACAATACCCCAAGATAGGATCACATTTGAAAATCTTTGATGCCTCATCCAATTTAACAGTGATGATTGGAAAATGCTGAATGTATAGTTTGGGCTTGAGAAATAAAAAAGCAAGGAGTTCTGGAGAACAATATAGAAAATACACTTTTAAAAATTGTGATATATTCTCAGTTTATTTTAAACAACTAATAGAGATGACATATTCATATCAGTGTTTGAAAAAACACTTCATTAGAACGGTTATGTCTTGCAAATCTTATCTTGCTCATCCCTTCTTTATTCCAGCGTGCCACATCAGACAGGTTAGGTCCTTAACTGTTATGACTGATAGGCAATCGCATAATTGTTACAGTGATGTGTGCTTTAAAAACAAGCTATCACAAAGTGCTCTCTGATTGTACCATACACCTCTGAGCTCATAAGAACCTCTTCCACATATTCAGATGAGTATCTTGCTTTTCACTGAACACATTTCATTTGTTGGTGTTAAAAGAAGGCAGAGAGGTTCAGGGTTGTTACATGGCTTCCAAGAGCGAGGCAAGTGCTGAGATAATGTTGTAAGTGATTATTTACTGCTTTGCTGACTATCTAGAGATGGGGTACTATAGTAAGTGTGCTTCTGGAAGCAAAATCCAGCTACTGATTTTACCCATAAGAAAAAGGATGATGTCTCTGCAATGACGATATTGTTGAGAAAGCATGTGAACAGAAGAAACCAGTTCAAACAAAAATATCAAGACACCTGCTTGTTAAACTGTTGGGTGGAGAAAAACATCTTTGCAAAAGGAGTTATAGCTTTTAAAAGCCCTTTGGTAAAACATTCACTTTGATGACGAACTTAACCATTGTCAAAACATATATCAAATGCAATCTTCTTGGCCTAAAGCTGGAAATATTATACTTATTTAAGGCTGAGACTACAGGCATGTTTCTAAAATTCTTTGGAACAATAATGAGCTTAAAACTCTAAAAATAAATACCTCTTTAAGCCAGACTGATTCAAGTCTTCTGTTTTGATTGGACAAAAAATATAAAAGAAAATGAGAAATAGGGAATGCCATCAGCTAGCACATTATCTCTGCGGTAGAATTTGACTCTATGCCCCTCCTCAGCACCTACATACCCAGACCAGACACAGATGATGACCTCCAGTGCTCCCAGCCTTAAAAATTTAAGAAAGACTTACCACGTATCAAGAGTCCACTTGGAGGAGGACATACTATGGAGATGCTGTAGAATAGCATGTACAGAAAAAGTTCTGACTTTCACAATCATATCTGTATCAAAAGATAACTAATACTTCATTTAAAGAGAGGGAGAGAAAACAATTCTAAGACATCATAGGCAAGCAGGAAAATATTTCACAAAAACACGTGTGACTGGCAAGACTCTTCTAGGAAAGGTTGTCCAAATATCGATGAACAGTAACTCTCAATAGTGTTCTTTCTGTCTCTATAACCCTTGAACAATTCATTAATCTACCTAATATTATGAGCAGTGGCAAAATGTCTATTCAAAGTCAATAATTAAGTTAAACATCCTCCTTCATGTCTAGTGAGCCACTGTAACTAGCAAATCAAAAAGATGTCTGCACATTTTTTGCAATAGACTCTCAGGTCTCCCTCTATATAAACTCAGTGTGGCATCTGAACTTAAACACACACAACCTAATTAATGAAGCCAAAAGAAATGTCTTAGGTAATAATTGGTGGAACAGAGCTTCAAACCTCTGCCCACCACCTCCTTTTCCTTTTTAAGTTCCCATTTCTTAATGCTTCTCCCTTCAGCCTAGTACTCTTTTTTTCTGACTTTCCTCACCTCTCCCAATAGAGCTTTTCTCAGAAAAGGATTTCTTTTGATTTGTCATTTACCTCACTGACAAGGCTTTGGGTGCTATTTTCCAGAAGCCAGGGTTTTTAATAAGGACGTATTATCAGAAGGTCAGGCAGCCAGCTGTATCCTTGAAATTACATCTGTTGCCAAAGCAAACATTTCTTAACAAGTGGCCCACAGCCCTGCATCAGAATCACCCAGGAACTTATGAAAATGCATATTCCCTAAGCTCTGTGTTAGAGACCTTGATTCATTAGGTCTGGGATGAACCTTGGTATTTCTAAAGGACTTAAAGTGTGAGAACTACCAGTTTAACTGTTAAGAGCATGGAGTTTGCCATCAGGAGATGTAGCTCTGCTTTCTTCGTCGGGTGATAATGGGCAAGGTAATCTCCATACTCAGATTGTGCTCATCTGTGAAATCAGGATGATAATACCTCCTTTACCTGATATGATGAGACAACCCATGTTGAATGCCAAGCCGGAATGAAAACCTAGTTAGCTCACATAACTGAAAATTCTTAACGAAGAACTCATGGTGTGCTTGGTCTGTGACTCGGTACAATATATATATTTTTCAGTTTCCTTTTCTCATCTCTGACTTTCACAATCTTGGCTCTATTCTCAGATTGGCTATTCCTGCGTAATTACAGACAGCTGCAGAAAACTGAAATGATAATTTTTCCAGGTTCAAATTTCAGGGGAAAGAGTAAAAATGATTCTCCCTGATTAGACTCAGATCATTTATCTGTTGGGAGGCGTGCCTCCATGTGTCCCTCACCCTCCGTGTTCCTTGCTGGGTATGCAAGAATATGAGGCGCTGACCAATTTTTACCTATATTATTTCTCAGAGTTTTGATTTTAGCAAGCAATCTTGAGTAAAGGCAAAGAGAAGGCTTGGTTACTGCTTACTACAAATCGATGGTTTCCCCAAGATCAGTGTCCCTCAGCTGTGACCCAGGCCCATCACTGCACAGCATCCATTTGGGCTCACACTGCCTCACCCCCGTGAGGATCAAAGACAGATGGAAGTATTGCTAATCGAGTTGCTTACCGGCTGCACCCTGAGTTATAACGTTCTCTGTCTCTGACCCAGAAATCTTGTGTCTTCTGCTGGCCTCTATGAAGTAGCAACAGAACAACTTACTAGCTTGTAAGTAGAATAAAATAAAATTCCAGATCCTGATATAATCTACACTGCTCCTATTATCTGGGCCTGGGGATTATGGTTGGCTGGGCCTGGGTGATACACTCTACTTTTGGAGCTGGGAATGTCAGCTCTACCCAGAAGAGGGAGGGGCAAAGGGACAGAGCTCAAGAAGAAAAGTTGTATACAATTACCCCAAGTAGATGATGAAAGATACGTTATGTGGCAAGAATAAAATGAAAAATCGACAGCTGTCTAGCATGGATTTAGGAGCCAGATATGTGTGTGCGCATGCATCAGACAGCATATTAAAAAGCAGAGATAGCATTTTGCTGACAAGTGTCTATATAGTCAAAGCTATGGTTTTTCCACCTCGGCTTCCCAGGTGGCAACAGTGGTAAAGAACCCACCTGCCAACGCAGGAGACTGAAGAGGCTCGGGTTCGATTCCTGGGTGGGGAAGATCCCCTGGAGGAGAGCATGGCAATCTATTCCAGTGTTATTACCTGGAAAATCCTATGGAGAGAGGAGCCTGGAGGGCTGCAGTCCATGGGGTGGCAAGAGTTGGACCTGACTGAAGCTGACTTGGCACACATGCATAGTTTTTCCAGTAGTCATGTATAGACCTGGTGAGAGGTGGACCATAAAAACTGCAGGATGCCAAAGAATTGATGCTTTTGAATTGTGGTGCTGGAGACGACTCTTGAGAGTCCCTTGGACTGCAAGGAGATCCAACCAGTCCATCCTAAAGGAAATCAGTCCTGAATATTTATTGGAAGGACTCGTACCTGATGCAAAGAGTTGACTCATAGGTAAAGACCCTGATGCTGGGAAAGATTGAGGGCAGGAGGAGAAGGGGATGACAGAGGATGAGATGGTCGGATGGCATGACTAACTCAATGGACACGAGTTTGAACAAACTCTGGGAGATAGTGAAGGAGAGGTAAGCCTGGTGTGCTGCAGTCTACAGGGTTGCAAAGAGTTGGACACAACTGAGCAACTGAACAACAACATATATATATATATATATATATATGGATATCAAATTCTATTATTATTATATCTGAAAGAGAAAGTAGAAAATAAAAATGATTCAGGTTTTAAAATTCTTCTGTTTGATCTAGTCATATATTTAAGTATTAAATACTTTAAACATACAAAACTTCATTTCTTTAAATACAAGCACATATGAAAGCTGAGCAAAATGCATTTTTATTTATGTAATGAAATGATAAGGAACACCCATCATATTATTTATTTGGGAAATGCAATATATTTCACAAGTTATACTCATGGATTCCATTTGACGTCAAGAAAATTTATCACCCTGTGCATTAGATTCTACATCTTTAAAACGAGTATAACTAGATGGCAATCCAGATTAGTAACAATTTATTGCCTTCCCATAAGATTAATAACATTATTTAAATATATTTTAAAATCAACTTATAAAGGCATTTTACTGTAATGCAGAGCATACAGTTAAGCATATTGAAGATCGTATTGAGATCAGGAACACATATAAATAGCATGGAGTGATATACAAAGGTCTGGAGGCTGGCTCAAGCTATATTCTATCATCAGCAATTGGGGAAATGTTTGCTTTACATACAGTTTTAGGTAATAGAAATAAGATAGCCCACCACAGCCAGAAATGGGTACCGTGATTAGTAAATAATATCCAGATATTTGGATTTCTTTCTGTTTTACTGCAGCTTACAAATATATGTGTGCTACATATTTGGGGCCTGAAATACCATCATGAAGATAACCAATGCCCATGAATTAAACTGACAGTTTCAGTTCCCCTCAGATTTTATAGCAGTTACATAAAACTGTCAGTGTCCAGAGTTTAAAATATAGCGCAGAGCAGGCAGGAAAGAAAAGAGAAGTAACATTTTTTTCAGTACCTACTTTGTAAGTGATACATTTTGCCAGATGCTTTGCATGCTATCTCATTTGGTCTTCACCAAGATTCCTGTTAACTAGAAGTCTCTATTTCTCTTACAAAACAAATATATATATAGAGAGAAACACAAAAAAAATATCCTTTTAAATGGCACACAGATTCAATTCCACAAACTACAGGGAAATGGGAAAAGTCTGACTGTTGCCTCCAGTTTTACAAATCATAGTGTCCAAAATCAAATGTCAAAATGTACCACTCTACTCACAGTCTGTACCTAAGGAGAAAAAGAAATGAAATAAATTATTGGTAAATATTAAAGAACCAAATTCTCCTCACAGATTGCCTATGAGAAACACCAGTTTCACCTCTAAGTTAAATGTGGCCGTGTCAAGAGCTGCTCCAAGAGAGAGCTGTGATGAAGTAGGTGGAATTAAAAATCAGAATGCCTACGTTAGAATCCTTGCTTTGAATATTAGTGGTTAGGGAACTATGGGCAGGTTATCCACTCATGCTTCATATATCTTAATTTAAAAAATAGGAATAAAAACAATTTCTGTCCCATAATGTTAGCAAAGTGACAGTCTTTTCAGCATTTTTAATACACTTTAATAATCTTTGTTTATATAAATATCAGAGATAACAATAGTTCAAGAACAATGAAAACAAGAAACAGTTTTCTTTTCACTTATGAAGATACACTAAACATATTCCTATTATTAGGAGTTATATGATTAAGTCACATTAAAGCAATTATAAGATGCATGGTAAGTTGGTTCAGTGGTGTATGACTTTGCAACCCCACAGACTGTAGCCTGCCAGGCTTCTCTGTCCATGGGATTCTGCATTCAAGAATACTGAAGTGGTTTGCCATTTTCTCCTCCAGGAGATCTTCCCCACCCAGGGATTGAACCCAGATCTTTTATGTTTCCTGTGTTGGCAGGTGAGGCCCTTTACCATTAGCACCACCTCGCAAGCCCAAACAGCTTTTAGGACATTAGTTAACAGTTGTAACTTTTTCCCTTTCTATTTAAACTGGTAAGCTGCTCCACTGTAACAACAGTGTAAAGTAATCGAAAAGCATTAAACTAAATCTTTTAATCTGGTACTCTGCCAACTTAGAGGTCATGTCATTTATCAGGATACCAATTAAATAAAATACCCTGAATTAGTCAAATGAATAGAGTCTAGTTAAGGAAACATGAGAGACTCGGGAAAAAATTCTTCCCAGATATTAAAAAGTGATTTATTAAAAAAGAAAACAGTGTATAAATTCTTCTTGTAAATTATCACATTGAATCCATGAGCAGAAGGAGAAGCAAGCAAAACAAAAGAGGTAAATATGCAAAGCACAATTTCAAACAGCTGTGGACACTTTTAAGCTGTGGTCTGCCAAGTTTTTTTTTTTTTTTTTTTAATGAGTGCTCTCTCACCTGCAGCTGCATCGCTCATCTCATTTGCAAACCAAGGCTGGATCTATAAAGAATTAAATTGATGACTGCACCCATTCCAATCCTATTCCTACGGCAATACCTTCTCCAAAATGAGAAGCTCTAGAATCATCACAACCAATATCCAGTTACATCCCATTTCAAAAGGAAATAAAACCGACTCTACTCGAATGTATATTCAAGCTTTCCTATCATTTATTTTCTAGCAAAAAGCACAGGGGAAGCCAAGGAGATGCATTTGGTAAGCCAAGTGATGAATTCTTACAAAGATGGTGAGCAGCATGAGGAGAGAGAAAGTCAGCCAGGATTTGCTTAGGCAAGACCTAAATCTTGACCTCTCTTCCTAAAGCACTGATGGCAAGACCGAAATTTTGACCTCTCTTCCTAAATACACTGGTTTCTCAGTTGTACTCCATTAGTCAGTCTACAGGTTCCCTCTGGGAATTCCTCAGAGCCTAGCCTGCCATCCGAATGGTCACAGGACCCAGCATTAGGAGCTGGGGTTGTGAAGCTCATCCACTTAATAGCTCGGGTAAATGACTTCACATCTTCACCTTAGCTGTAGTTTCCTCATCTGTAAAAGAGGGGAAATATTAATAAAAGAACATATATCATAGGGTTTTTATGAAGATTAAATAAATTAATATTTGTAGAGTGTTCAGCATAAGACTTGGCACATGGTGAGTTTTCTAAGTGTTCAGCAAAATACAGTTACATTAAATTGATGGATATATTAAGACAATATAAAGTCTTAAAGTCACTGATTTTGGTAATTGGGGCCATTACTTCCATCTTAAGGGTTTCTTTTAGTCTTCTGGACTCTTACTGACCAACCATCTTTTTTTTTTTTCCTTTTTAAATCATTTTTTTTAATACAAGCTTTTCTTTTTTTCAGCTGCAGCAGGTCTTAGTTGAGACACATGGAATCCTGGTTGTGTCACACAGGCCCTTTCATTATGGCACTCGGGGCTAGTTACCCCAGAGCATGTGGGAACTTAGTTTCCTGACCAGGGACTGAATCTACTCCCCTGCATTGCAAGGCAGATTCTTAACCACTAGACCACTAAGGAAGTCCCTCAACCATCTTTTCTAAAGAACAAGTTATGACTGGCTTGCTATGAATTCCTTAATCCTAAGCATGCTGGCTTCCTAATGGGAGATAATAACAATGGATCCTGAACCTGGCTGCACAGTGAGCACACTTAAGACTTTGAGAACCACACATTCCTAATGCCCAGTTTAGGAAACTTGAAAATAAAGCGCAAGCATCATTTGGAAACAAGGTTTCTGATCCAGGTGGTTTCACTAACTGGTATTGAATCTCAACTATAGATTTAAAAGACTTCATAAAGGAAAGTGTTGTATTTCCAGCGAACAAATTTAAGGTGCAGTGATCAGCCTCTAAGTGGTGGAGGTGTATTTTGTAATATGGGACCTTCTCTGGTCCTTCAAATTGTACCACACCATCATCAGAATTGCCTGACACTCCAGTGGCTCTTTAGAAGCCTTATTTCTGTATCTCTCCTAAGTACAAGAGCATTGTTGCCAACCCCTCTTTTACTGGTATCATTTTCAAATGTGATGGGAAATATTAATCCTGACATTCTTCCTGCAAGATACTTCTCTTTGTGGGAACCCAGTTTTGTAAATGTGTAAGTTTCTGTAGCTCCCTGGGGTCTTGGTTTGTGCCCCAGCAGTTATTTAAATCAGAAAGAGAAAAAGAATACATAACATCCTTAATCATAACCTTTTCTACTGCATCTTCCTCTAGTTCCTTCACACGACTAGCGTATGCAATACAAAATCCCTGAGCAAAAGGGGACTGTGTTTCTTCGACCCTTTAGCTCATTAACCATTATTAACATGGAGACAGTGCTGGGGCTTGAGGAAGCAGTGCTTGTGACTGGTAGGAATTGTGTGGTGGTGAAGACAGTGACTGTTACTCCATTATCCTTATTATGACCTCCTGCCTATAGTAAAAGCTGCTTCAAATACGTGGTTTATTAGTGTTCAGATAAAAATCATAGGGTCTCGCTGGATATTTAAAGCCATGATAGAAAAAATGAAATGAAGGACTAATGACTTGAAGAAAAATCAAATGACAGATAAAACTATAAAGGGAGAGTGTAGAGGTCTACATTTAATATATCAAAACAATATTTAGCTGAGGTATAAAAGTGTAACTCAACACTGAATAAAAATTCAAATCAATGTAATATTTCATTTGTTTCCCATAAGCTGCATAACACTAGAAAAATAAACATTGACCAAATAGTGTGAAATAGAAGACATTTTGCAAATAACTCTCTAGAAACAGGAAACCTTTTTTTGTGTGTGGTCAAAATATTACAGAAGGAAAACAAACACTTAAGAATCTGATTTCACTTATTTCTCAATTCTTTGGTAATATGTAATGACTTTTTAGTACTGGAATATATTTTTTCAAAAGTCACACCTACTTACTCCTGTTTACGACCATATTTTGTCACCATTTGAAGGCTGCTTCTGAGTTAGAAACATATATTTTAATATTACATCCAGTAAGTTAAAAGCTCAAATATTATTCTTAGAAATCAACGATTAGTGATAACATAACTGTAAATAGCCTGATTTTGCATCTTTGTTTTAATTGCTTGTTCTCAACCATGCTTCATTTCTTTTAGAAAAATGACAAATTTTGACAGCAAATTTGTAAAGGTGTATCCTTAAATTAGTATCTTGTTTGAAAAGATTGTATTCAATTTATTTCCTCACTGGACTAATGCTCTACCTGTGGATTAACAACCCTGTTGATGCTGCTGCTGCTAAGTCGCTTCAGTCATGTCCGACTCTGTGCAACCCCATAGAAGGCAGCCCACCAGGCTCTCCCGTCCCTGGGATTCTCCAGGCAAAAACACTGGAGTGGCTTGCCATTTCCTTCTCCAGTCATCATCTATATTGGCCCAAAAAGCCCTTTGTTCTTTAGGTTGGAATATTATTTGTCCTGTGTATGGTGCTCAGATGCAGCAGTTCTTTGGTGTGAAAATGAGACAACATTGAGAAATACACATTTATTTCACATATTAAGAGAGATATTTGGCAAGACCCTGTGTTGTTATCTTTATTAAGCAAATTCTCGTTTCTACAAGGGCATATGAGGCTTTAGGTTATCATGAAAAATTGCTCTGAATTTCATGAATTGTGTAATTAATGATTGACAGATTATTTTAGTTGATTTAATTTTGGTTGAAGAAAAACTAAATTAAAAATTTACTCAAGTTTTCTAGATTCTCATTTCTAGAATTTATTTTCCATCTCAGTGTCCAGAGTTAGAGAAATGATTATTCAAAGTTATAAAGAAAGAATGCACATAATTTATGGAATATATATTATTAATATGCTTGCATTAAACAATGCCACCAAAATAATCTAGAACTGCACTTAAATAAGTATATTTAAGTTTAAATCTTAACACTTAAGCTTTAATTTGGAGTAGACAAAATCATCCTTGTGGTGTATTTGTCTTTGATTTAGTGAGAAATCTTAGGCTCCAAAATCACTGCAGATGGTGACTGTAGCCATGAAATTAAAGCATGCTTGCTCCTTTTAGAAGAAAAGCTATGACCAACATAGCTTATTAAAAGCAGAGACATCATTTGCTGACAAAAGTCCATACAGTCAAAGGTATGTTTTTTCCAGTAGTCATGTATTGACGTGAGAGTTTGAGCACTGAAGAATTGATTCTTTTTAGTTATTGTGCTGGAGAAGACTCTTGAGAGTCCCTTGGACAGGAAGGAGATCAAACCAGTCAGCCCTAAGGGAAATCAATACAGAATATTCACTGGAAGGACTGATGCTGAAGCTAAAGCTCCAATACTTTGACCACCCGATGTGGAGAGTTGACTCACTGGAAAAGATCCTGATGCTGGGAAAGACTGAAGGCAAAATGAGAAGGGGACAACAGAGGACGAGATGGTTGGATGGTATCACTGACTCAATGGATGTGAGTTTGAGCAAGCTCCAGGAGATGGTAAAGGACAGGAAAGCCTGGTGTGCTGCAGTCCATGGGGTTGCAAAGAGTCGGACATGACTTCACGACTGAACAACAACAATAACTCTGCCACTTCCAGCGAAGAGCTTTTCTTTTTTTAAGAGTGGGTCTTGACCTATAAAGGATAAGTATTACAGTTCCTAAGTTAGTATTTACAAACAAAGATCAAAGTAAATGTAGTGATTTCTAAAACTTTATTAAATTCTAGACCCTCTTCAAGTTTAAATGGAAAAGAAAACCAATCTTATTTTGAGGATGAGTGAAAAAATTTCCATTCACATGGCATCAAATGTTTTGACAATCATAGCAACGCAGAGAAGATGTAGTTGTTAATGAAAAAGTATTAGTTTTTACTGTGCAAGCCAATATTAATTTTCTCATTCATGCAAGAAATCCTTTTAGTTGCTTAGAACTGTGAACAGGATAGACAAATTCCCTACTTTCGTGGAATTTTCAGTGGGATGAGACAATAAACAAATACATTAACAGCTATTACAATAGACGAGATAGAGTTTCTGGTAAACTAAGATCAAGTTGTCAGAAAATGTCCTTCTGCAGGGCTTCTATTTATTATTTTTATTTTTTTATTTAAATAAGACTTAAATGACATGTGGGAGATTGAAGGAAAGGGAATTCCCAGCGGAGGACCTACTATGGGAATGCCGTATTCTGGGAACACACTGGGACTGGGCAGAGAGGATGAGCAGGAGAGGAGAAGTGGCCAGTGAGAAAGGAAAGTCAAGAGAGGAAAATGTCTCTGGAAAGATTTGTCACCTGTGCCAAACGCTTATGAGAAATCTAGTAAGACTAGGATGATCAAGGGACCATTAAATTGGATAGAACGTAGGTGGTTGTTGACCCGACACAGTATGGTTTCAAAGGAATGGGGATAAAGGCCAATTGGAGTGGACTGAGGAAAGTCAGGAATGGAGAGGAGATGGAGACAACTTCAGTCAACACTTCTGGAACGTTTTCTTCTGAAAAGGAGCTGAAAAGTATAGCAGGAGCTGGAGGAAGGAATCAAGAGAACATGTTTATGCTGCTGCTGCTACTGCTGCTGCTAAGTTGCTTCAGTCGTGTCCGACTCTGTGCAACCCCATAGATGGCAGCCCATCAGGCTCCACCGTCCCTGGGACTCTCCAGGCAAGAACACTGGAGCGGGTTGCCATTTCCTTCTCCAGTGCATGAAAGTGAAAAGTGAAAGTGAAGTCACTGAGTCGTGTGCAACTCTCAGTGACCCCATGGACTGCAACCTACCAGGCTGCTGCTCCGTCCATGGGATTTTCCAGGCAAGAGTACTGGAGTGGGGTGCCACTGCCTTATAGCTAATTCACCCTGTTGTACAGCAGCAACTAACACAACACTGTGAAGCAACAACACCCCAATAAAAAAGCACATAGATGTAGGATGATAGAGTTGAATAAGGAATAAGGAAAAGTGAGAGAGACCATGAAGAATGAACAAGAGTGAAGACTGATGATTTTGGTGTGATCAAAGCACAGCCGGAGTAGGGATGAGAGAATGTGAAGGAGGGTCAGGCTTAACAATAGGATATAAAACTCAGGGACAGTACTGACTACTGGTCCAGGGTCTACCTGTGGGGGTGGGTGGTGTTACAAGATGGGGGAAAGGACGCTGAAGGTGAGGACGAGCAAGGGCCTGTGAGCAATGAGTTTTTCTCAAGGCTCTTGAAGACATCGATAAAGATAATAGCTTAAGCAGAAAAGATGACAGATTCACATACTGACATCTTCTGTGAACAAAGCAAGGTACCCAGAGGTCAGCAGACGGCAGCCACAGAGAGGCGAGATAGTCTGACATGAACTGCAAAGACGACTGAAGGCTTCGGGAGGGACAATACAAAGAGGACAGAGACACCCACCTCACTACTGAACTCCAAGGGTTATCTGTGCATGCGGACGTGCTAGGCTGCTTCAGTCGTGTCTGACTCTTTGCAATCCTATGGACAGTAGCCTGCCAGGCTCCTCTGTCCACTGGGACTCTCCAGGCAAGAATTTACTGGAGTGGGTTGCCATGCCCTCCTCCAGAGGATCTTCCTGACCAAGGGACTGAACCCACGCCTCTCTTGTCTCCTGCTTTGGCAGCTGGGCTCTTTACCACCAGCTCCACCTGGGAAGCCCCAGGGTTATCAGTATTGATGACTAAGTTATTCTCTTTGAATCTAAATAAGTGATATCATGTGAGCACTATAATATCTGTTCCACCAAAAGCTATAGCTAGAAAGGGATAGGATTGATTAGAGTTTAACACTCATGTTTCATTTTCATTATATTACATAAAGACATTTAACCTCACCCATTCACAGAGGTACTCTAGAAAATAACTAGCTGTTTAACACACAAGTGTTTGAAATTATAGTATATTCAACTCCATTATTCATTTTAAGATTTGTTTGTATGAAACTTTGACATTGTAGGGAGGTATGAAGAATTGTGAAACAATTACTAGAAAATACTAGACTAGGAAGAAGTTACATTCCCATAGATTACATTCCATATTTATAATTTCCTTTTCCCTCTCAAATTGTGAACATAACAATTTAACATTAAAGAATGAACATTCTCTTCGGCTGTGTGAAGCTAATAATGCAAAATTATCAGTATGAAAGTGAAAGTGAAGTCGTGTCTGACTCTTTGCGACCCCATAGACTGTAGCCTACCAGGCTCCTCTGTCCGTGGGATTCTCCAGGCAAGAGTACTGGAGTGGGGTGCTGTTTCCTTCGCCAGGAGATCTTCCCAACCCAGGGATCGAACCCGGGTCTCCCGCATTGCAGGCAGATGCTTTACCATCTGAGCCACTGGGGAAGACTAAAATTATCAGTATAGCTGGGGTAACATTTACAGGAACAACTTAAAAGACACACTTAAGCCAAATGTATTGGCTCTGTTGATACCCCATGATACATCCATTTCCATCTGTCCTTTTGAAATAATGTATCTCACAAGGAGGATAAGCAGAAAACATGTTCTACAACACAACTGTTTGTTTCTTCATTTCACGTTCATGATTACCTGAGTCACAGATGACATATGATCCAAACCCGTAACACATGTCTGGGCCTGGCAGAGGCCATTTCTCATCTTCTGAGTCCAGGCTACATCTTCAGCAGCAGGTGTTACGAATCTAAGTGAAGTGGAACAAGCTTCTAAATTCACTTCTCAGGTTCAACCTACTTCCGGAGTGTTTCAAGGAACCAGAAATAAAAGGAAGATTTCTGTCTTTCTATTCTAAAGCACGAAAGCCTAGCTTACCGCCAGACTTGATAAGCTTGGGTAATTCATTTTATTTTCGTACACATAATTTATGTTATCATGTTTCGGGGTCTTCGTTGCAGTGTGCAGGCTTTCTCTAGCGGCAGTGAGTGTGGGCCGCTGTCCGCTGCGGTGTGCTGGCTGCTCACTGCGGTGGCTTCTCTCAGTGTGGATCGCAGACTCTAGGTGTACAGGCTTAGCAGCTCCGCGGCATGCGGGATCTTCCAGGACCAGGCATCGAACCTGTGTCCCCTGCATGGGCAGGCGGAGTCTCCACCGCTGATCCAGCAGGGAAGTCCCTCATTTTGTTTTACGTGGCGCTGCTTCTGTGGGTCAGAGGCCAGTCACCTGGCTCACCTTTCCTGTCCTTTGCCCCAACCCTTTCCTCTGCATATCTTTGATCCCGTTGGATCACAGAGGTGTGGGGGCAGTTCCTCTACCGCCAGCGATTGCTCATACCTCCTCACCTTTCCTGGTGCTTGGACTTGCTCAGCATCCAGAGCCTCTGGAGCACCTCGGCACGTGCTTCAACGAGCAGGGAAAGCGCTGCCTTCCTCGCGAAGCCCTTCCAGCCCACTGCTGTCGCTGCTGTCGCAGTCACTCATCCCTTCGTCCTGCTTTCATGTGCATTTGGAGATATGTCAGTTACTGCTGCTGCTGCTCAGTCGCGTCAGTCGTGTCCGACTCTGTGGGACCCCGTAGACGGCAGCCCACCAGGCTCCGTTGTCCCTGGGATTCTCCAGGCAAGAACACTGGAGTGGGTTGCCATTTCCTTCTCCAGTGCATGAAAGTGAAAAATGAAAGTGAAGTCGCTCAGTTGTGTCCGACTCCTAGCCGCCGGGGTCCAGCCCCCGCAGGATCCAGGGAAACCTGAAGGAGGAATGGCGCTGGCGATTGATTTAGAGAAAGATAAGGAAAGAATGTTGAAGATAAGAAAACAGATGAGAGGAAGAGGCTGATATTCCTTGGTTGACATAGAAAACCAATAAAACTTTGAGACAAGAAGTTTGCCTTGTTCACGGAGGCTCCAGGTGCCCTTCCGGTCTGCCAAGGGAGTGAAGATGCAAAACGTCTTCCTGTTCAGGTCTTAGAAACCCGGGCAGATAAGTGAATGCAGGAAGCCTCTATGCTCCAAGGGATCAGCCTGAAAAAGAGAGGGAGAGGGAGAGAGAGAGAGAAAGATAGAGAGAAGAAAACACATGGGGTGAACAAGCTGCTTTGGTGAACAAGGCCCAAAAGCTTTATTTTTCAGATGGTACTTTTATACCTTGCCTTATACATAGACGGAAGTGAAAGATGCAAGGTCATATAGAGTCAGCCCAAACTTTCCAGCAGCTCTGCCCTTATCGAAACCAGGATTTTTCTGCATACCTTTTCCACAAAGGATGTTGTGTACAGTATCTTGGCCTTGGAGGCCTGTGAACATCTTATGACCCTCTTTTGATAAAGGCTGCTCAACCAGAAAACTTATTTTCCCTCACAGTGTTTTTTCTTTATATTTCTAATCTATGTCAGCCTGAGAAAATGCCAAACAGAGTTACGTTTTTCACAGAGCAAAGGTGTAGTGAGTTACAAGAAAGAACCAATCAGCTCAAAAGTCTGATATGGTTAAATTCAAGGCTACACTTGTTTTTCTTACATTCTCACTATGTTAACTAATGCATTCCCAGGTGCACAGTGGATAAGAGATATGGGAACTTAGCAATAAGCATTGGCCCAATAATGAAATCCTATATCAGCACTACTATAATAACTTTTAACTCTTTGAAAGACTCTATGTTTTAGGATTTCCATGCCTCTCACAGTTGGTGAAAGTCATGAAATAGTAAAACAGACAGATTCTGGTTTTGGGGTAGATGCTTGAGAAAGGCTAGGGAGCCCCTTGAGTTCTGAAGCCTTGCTTAACAGTTCTCTTCCACATGACTTTGTCATGGGTGGGATCTCCCGTGGTGGCTCCCAGCACCTAGTGACCCCATGGACTGCAGCCCACTAGGCTCCTCCATCCATGGGATTTGCCAGGCAAACGTACTGGAGTGGGGCGCCATTGCCTTCTCCATCAGTTACTGTTAGAGTGGCCATAAAACACATGGTCCAAACCAAGGCATTTTTGAGACCAAGGCAGTCCATTGTTAGTAATTATGCTGGGACACCAAGCGTAAACTATGACTGCCTTGGCTAGCCAAGATGTGTGATCAGCCTAATTACATTATGTATGGCACTGCATGGTGGAATCATCCTTTTCCTGCATTCAGTTTGCAAGGGCAAGGTTGTTTTGTACCTCATGTCACCGATGTTTAAAGACTTTGTGGATATCTATTGCCTTACTATCACCTTTCTTCTAACAACGGTGTCTTTAGGGAATCACCGAGCCATTTGTAGTCTTCTAATTTTGGCCATGTTGTTTGGATGGTGATGAACCTCCCTGCTTTGCCCGATGTGGATAAGGACATGACTGAAGTTCGATGGGTCAAAGTGGCACAGGCCACTGGCCAGCCCCTTTCTGTCAGTGATTGTTCAGATCTGCACATGGTGGTCTAATTAGAGGCAGTCTTAGGGGTTTTGTTCCTACTGTGAAGGGGAAAGTCACCTTTCACTTTAGTTGCTATATTGTGAGCCAGCCTGGGGACCATCAGCTCTAAGGAAAGCTCCTCTTGAGAATGCAGAGAACATGGAGGAAAACAGAATCAAGAATGGATCCCTCCCAAAGCCACTGGAGCATTTGTCTCCAGGATTGCCTGAAGCTGGCTTTGTTTACCCTGCACTTTTGAGTTACATGAACCCATAAACTCCCTTTTCTCTAAAGTCAGTCAAGCTGTGTTTCTTTGCAAGAAAAAAAAAACCAAACTTTTTTTCTTGACTGAGGCCTGGGTCATTGGAGGCACTCTAAGTATGCAGTGAATAAGTTGAATGAATGGAGTCAGGGTTCCTTGCAGGCGGCCTCAGGACTGGGAAAGACCAGAGGTTACCTCCCACCTGTAGCTCCCGGGAGCCTAGAGTCAGGTGACCTGTCTTGCAGGAGTGCTGTCCTAGCAGTGCTTCCTTTAAGGAGGAGCTCAAGGTAGTAAACAAAGGCTCTCACTTTTGTTTGTTTCTTTATTTTTCTACTTTATAGGCACTTTTTTTTTTTTTGCCATTGGTGACTCAATAGTACTTTGGGGACAGCCAGTGGTTAAGAACTTGCCAGCCAATACAGGAGACACAAGAGACGTGGGTTTGATCTCTGGAATGGGCAGATCCTTTGGTGGAGAGCATGGCAACCCACTCCAGTATTCTTGCTGGAGAATCCCCATGGACAGAGGAGCCTGGTGGGCTACATGGGGTCACAAAGAGCTGGACATGACTAAAGTGACGTAGCATTCATGCACAGTGAGGTAAAATGAGGTGTTACCTCTAGCTATTGCTTATAACGGAGAAAGCAATGGCACCCCACTCCAGTACTCTTGCCTGGACAATCCCATGGATGGAGGAGTCTGGTGGGCTGCAGTCCATGGGGTCACTAAGAGTTGGACACGACTGAGTGACTTCACTTTCACTTTTCACTTTCATGCATTGGAGAAGGAAATGGCAACCCACTCCAGTGTTCTTGCCTGGAGAATCCCAGGGATGGGGGGAACCTGATGGGCTGCTGTCTATGGGGTTGCACAGAGTCGGACACGACTGAAGTGACTTAGCAGTAGCAGTATTACTTATAAAGGTAACTAACTCAAGGTCTGAAGTACAACATCAAGATAAAAACCATCTTCTCCCAGATAAATTAGGAGTTAGGGATTAAAATATGTACACCGCTCTATATAAAATAGGTAAATAAGGACCTACTATATAGCACAGGGAACTGTAATCAATTTCTTATAATAACCTATAAAGGAAAAAAAATCTTAAAAAATATATATATACATATGTATAACTGAATCAGTTTGCTGTACACTCGAAACTAACACAAGATTGTAAATTAACTATACTTCAATTAAAACAATCTTCTCCCCAATAAATCTTCTACCCCTTCTTTTACCAAGACAAAGGAACTTTATCCAGGCACATACACTTTAGACAGCCAATTGGTCTCAGTGGTTCCTGCACTGCAGGTGGATTCTTTACCACTGAGTCACTGGGGAAAATATCTTTTAGGAATAAACTTTATTTGGGGGACCCTTGGATAAAAATTCACCTTTACTCCTTTGAATGAAGCAATGAATAGTGTTAACATTAGTATATAAAATGGTAGGTTAATATCATCTCACCAACCATCAGTTATTAACCAACTTGGCTCTAATGACCCACGTAGGTGGCAAGAGCTCTTACCAGTGATAACTGTGACACAAGAGCTCTGGGGCCACACTCCAGAGGCCCAAAGGACACCCTCTCCCTTCTCCTCTGTGACTTTGCCAGGTGGCTTACGTTACTTCATGGGGGTGCTGCTGCTGCTGCTGCTAAGTCGCTTCAGTTGTGTCCAACTCTGTGCAACCCCATAGACGGCAGCCCGCCAGGCTCCCCTGTCCCTGGGATTCTCCAGGCAAGAACACTGGAGTGAGTTGCCATTTCTTTCTCCAATGCATAAAAGTGAAAAGTGAAAGTGAAGTCGCTCAGTTGTGTCTGACTCTTAGCGACTCCATGGACTGCAGCCTACTAGGCTCCTCTGTCCACGGTATTTTCCAGAAAAGAGTACTGGAGTGGGGTGCCATTGCCTTCTCTGACCTCATGGGGGTATTGATCTTAAATGCTTCCAAATCTGTTCTTCACAGAATTTAGTCATTTTTAGTGTCATAACTTAGAGCATATTTCCCCCTAGCTTAAATCTCTTCACTGGATTTTCATTCTCTCAGAATAAAATCCAAGCTCCTTGGCATATTCTATAGTGTCCTGCCTGCCCGGTATTACCATATGCAAATCGTATCAGTCACATTCTTCCTCAAGGAACTCTTGGCCAGAGTCTTCGTCTAACATCTCCAAAGTGCTGTATCCATCTCAGCCTCAGGGCCTTTTGCACATGCTATTCCTTCTGTCTGGAAGTTTGTTTTTTGTCCTTCCTCACCCTCCACTTTTTCTTGCTTTAAAGCTCTTATTGATTTGGTAATTGCACTTTCATGGGCTTGCTTATTTAATCTCTCTCCTCCCTAGAGTGTGGGCTTCGCAGGTGGCGCTAGTGGTAAAGAATCTGTCTGTCAATGCAGGAGATGCCAGAGATGCGAGTTCGATCACTGGGGGGGGGAAGATCCCCTGGAGTAAGAAATGGCAACTCACTTCAGTATTCTTGCCTGGGAAATCCCATGGACAGAGGAGCCTGGCAGGCTACAGTCCATGGGGTCACAAAGAGTGGGACACAATTATTCATGCACCCATACATCACACCCACTAGAGTGTAAGCTCTGGGAAGACAGGTGGAGATCTGGCCTGTTTTTTTTAATCACTCTGTTCACTGGCACATGGAAGATACTCAATAGATATTTGTTGAAATATAATAAAACCATATGACGGCATACATTTCATGCACTTAGGTCAGGAACACCCTCCCCATTCTAGGTGACCTGCAAGAGCGCTGTGCTTTCTACTATAGTCCTAGGTACATACATGCCCCTCGAAGACTTTTTAAAATCATAAATACTAGAACAAAAAGATACACTGGAGATACTTTCACAGATGGAAAACTCAGGTTTATACAGCTGAGGGACTCACCTTGGGAGAGGTCTCTTCTTCACACCTCTGGGTTCTTTGAAAAGGGAATTTTTCCTAAGCACTCCTGCCTTCTTGCTTCCCCTTGGAGGTCGAGCGAGTTGACCGGAGGGAGTTGGGGAGGAGCTAGGTGTGTGGTTCAGCCGTCAGCCCCTCTTTAGCGTGGGGCTCTGTCACAGGGCGTGTGCCTTCTGCTCATCCTCCCCTCAAGCTGGCAGGCTTAGGCTTTACTGTGGGAGGCCCGCAGCTGGCTAGTTGGGCTTCTGACTGGGTATCATGAGGCAGGGTTGTCTAATTCAGGTTCCATATTTTCAGGGCCATGGTGCCTACACATGTCTATCTTTTCTGAGCTTTTTGGCTATGCTGGGTCTTTGTTGCTGTGCGGGCTTGTCTCTACTTGTGGAGAGTGGGGGCACCCTCTGGTTGCGATTCACAGGCTTCTCATTTTGGTGGCGTCTCTCCAGGCAGATCACGGGCTCTAGGACACGTGGGTTGAGTAGCTGTGGCTTGTGGGCTCTAGAGCATGGGCTCAGTAGTTGTGGATAAGCTCACTTGCCCTCGGTATGTGGGATCTTCCTGGACCAGGGATGGAACCTGTGATTCCTGCATTGGCAGGCAGGTTCTTTACCACTGAGCCACCAGGGCAGCCCTGTCTTTCACTAGTTTAAAAGGAAATCATTTTCTGATTCCTCTTCCTGTTCAACTTGGTTTGTAAGTGGGTGAGCTTCTGCCCCTTGTATCTCAACACCAAAGCTCCACAGCTGGTCAGGGTTAGGGACTAGAAACCCAACCTCCCCAAGATCCAGCTCTGATTTCCAGGGTCAAGTGCCCACCTCAGTCAGCATCACCCCAACTACCTTCCCAGATACCCTGGAACTGCCTTTCCTACGGTCAGCACCCCAATCCAGGGCTGCAAGGGGCAAGACTGTCCTCGGATCCGTGCTTTCTCTCCACCGATTTTGGTTACAGTCATATTTATAATAATTTCATCATGAGGCTAGTGAAATAAATGTTCGTAGAACCAACTTTATAGAAAAATTGGGTAATGATCAGATTAAAATAAATATAAATATCTCATTATGAGTTACTCTGGTTATAAATACATTATTATCATGTTTATGTTTACTTTTCCCCCAATTATTTTGTCCTCTAATTCTGCATTTTATTTTAGATCGTTTCGTGCAGCCTCTTGAAAGCTACCATTTCACTGACATTTATCTGGATATGAGATCAGGATATTAGCCCTCTTGTGGTTGATGCATATTTCAGTTAATCTTGACTAAGAAGAGACTGTAGTCTGTTTTATTATTACTATAACATTAATACTTTTAATATAATATTTCTAATGAACAAACAGGTGAAACTTTTGCAGGTTTAAATGGAGTATAAAAAGATTGTTGGGTATAATTATGACCTTATTTGTTGAAACAAATACCTTCCCTAATCATCCCGTTAAAAAAGGGGAAGAGAAAATCACTTATAAAAAGATCGAAAGAAACACGTCTTCATTGAGAATCCTTAACCACTCTCTGTTGTTGCAACTTAAAAAGCAAAAGAAATAATAATAATATAAATAAAATAAAACTTAGCAAACAAACAATACTTTATCTTATGTAGTCATGCTCTTTTTCTCTGGTGGCTCAAAGGGTTAAAGCCATTTCACATTGTACCTTTGGAGAAGCAAGAGGGCAATGGATGGTTTTCACTAACGTATTCCTTCCTTTTTAGTTAGAAGACTGACTGTCTAAACCTTTTTCTGTGTCAAGGTGGTCTATGTCCTTCTCAGTTTGGAGGCTGTGTGCTAAATTTTGGAGACTCAACTGACTTCAGTATAGTTAGATCTAGAGCTTTGATTTCTCGTATTTTTTGTTTCTTCCTACTATCTATCAATCAGCCAACAATTATCCACAAAAGAATACCCTCTGACTGTAGAAATATGCTAGATCTTAAAGAAACCAGAAAAAAATTTTTTGTTTTTAGTTCATACTAGCTCAAAGCTTATCATTGGGTTGGAACAGACAGATACGTCTTGCTGTTCCTTTTATTTTTTAAAATTAATTCTTTATTTTAATTAGAGGATAATTACTTTACAATATTATGATGGGTTTTGCCATACATTTATATGACTCAGCCACGCTCCTAAACCCCCCTCCCACCTCCACCCCAACTTTATCCCTCTGGTTTTGTCCCAGAGCACTGGCTTTGGGTGCCCTGTTACATGCATTGGACTTTCCCCGGTCATTCGTTTTCTTTATTCTAAAGCGACAATGCTACTCCCTTACTTACACTAACTCCAGTTAACACCATTGCCTGTATTGGTTGGGAGTTTCGGCTAAGTCGCTGAGAGAGACTTCAAGACAAGGGGCTTGAACCTGATAGACGTTTATTTCTCTCTCCCACAGCTGTCAGGAAGTGGATGATCCAGGTTGGTGTAGTGGTTCTGCCCCATGAAACCATTCATCAACTCGAGTTTCTTTCATCCTATGTTTCCACCATCCTCAAGGGTATTTTCCTCATTTTCATGGTGAAAGACTGGTCAGTGCATACATGTGTCTCAGCCTTCAGAAAGTAGACATTAAGTTGATGACATGCACCTTCATTTTGTGTAAGTGTAATATACATTACAATATTTACTAGCATCCAGTTCTTTTCTATTGATAGGCACATGGAAGATTACAATTCTTCATTCGTGTGATTAGGCATAGCCATGTGACTAGTGTTGACCAGAGGGACAGGAGCTAGTGTGGCATGAGTTACCTGCGTGCCAAGGTTTTTGTTGATGGCCTTGATTCCCCAGCCCCTGCTCCCCTTGCCAGGATGACCAGAAAACATGTTGATAGGCAGATGTGACAGGACCCTGTGGGGTACCTTTGTCAAATTTACAATTAACCTCTTTATTGGAACCTGTATTCCTTTTCTTGTTCAAAATCTGTGCTCCTCAAGATTGAGGAGAATCAAAGAATCAAAGATGGAGCAGAGAAGGGCTTCCCTGGTGGCTTAGAGGGTAAAGAATCTGCCTGCAATGCGGGAGACCTGGGTTTGATCCCTGGGTTGGGAAGATCCCTTGGAGGAGGGCATGGCAACCCACCCCAGTATTCTTGCCTGGAAAATTCCCATGGGCAGAGGAGCCTGATGGACTACAGTTCATGGGGGTCAGAAAAGAGTCAGACATGACTGAGCACCTAAGTACAGAGCAGGACCTTATGGGGCCTTCCTGGGACAGGCCTTCCCCCATCTCCCCTGCTTTAGTTCCTCTCAAAGTACCTGCTAAGCTGCTAAGTCACTTCAGTCGTGTCCGACTCTGTGTGACCCCATAGACGGCAGCCCACCAGGCTCCCCCGTCCCTGGGCTTCTCCAGGCAAGAACACTGGAGTGGGTTGCCATGTCCTTCTCCAGTGCATGAAAGTGAAAAGTGAAAGTGAAGTCGCTTAGTCATGTCCGACTTTTAGTGACCCCATGGACTGCAGCCCACCAGACTCCTCCATCCATGGGATTTTCCAGGCAAGAGTACTGGAGTGGGGTGCCACTGATACTAGTATTTGATGCAAATTTCCTGAATTGTTTTGCAGATGTGAAAACTCCCCACCAAATGGAAGAAGTACTTGAAGACCATAAGCACATACCCCAGGCCTCTTGGAGCCTAAGGACTGATGATGTAAAGCCCTGGGATGATGTAAACACCCTGCTGCCTCACCATGGGTCAGAGAGCTGTGCACAGCCGACCACGTAACCTGCAACCCATGCCCTTCAACTGCCCTTTAAAAATGCTTTGCTGAAACTCTTTGGGGAGCTCTAGATTTTTCAAGGCACGACTCACCATGTCTTCTTACATGGCCTTGTGATAAACCTTTCTCTGGCCCAAATTGTGACATTCAGTTTGGCCTCACTTTTAACAATCTGAGATGGAAACCCACAGGAATCCTGAGTGAATGTGAAGAAGCCCCTGGGCTTGTGAGCAAGAAATAACCTTGCGCTGTTTATTCCATAGCATAAAGTATCCTCTTCTGATTTTAAAGCAGATGCTGTGGATGCTGTACCCATGACTTCTGCTCACATGTTATGGATGAGAACATTGTTGCACGGATAGTCCTGGTTCAAGGGCCAGCAGGGCTGTGTATACTCCATCACTATGGAAACAGAGAGGGCAGGTAGTTGGGGGCAGTCGGAAAGTTCTCCTCCCACGCCTTGCTCTGCACACAGCCCACATCCTCCAAAGCACAGCCTTCTGCAGACTCCTCAACATTCTGCTTTCTCTCTCCTTTGAATTCAGGTTGCTCTGTTTACAACCTTTTATTATGTGTCATTCATTTTAAAAGGTATAGAGGGACTTCCTAGGTGGTCCAGTGGTTAGGACTCTGCATTTCCAATACAGGGGGCACAGATTGATTCCTGGTCAGGGCACTAGCCTTGAGGCATGGACAAAAAGTGCACACACACACACACACACTCACACACATACATATATAAGTCAAAGGTTTTGGACTACTCATCCATATCCAGGCATTGTGCTGGGTGTGTCTTGAAGACATAATCTCTAACTTCCTGCAGTTTCCCTTGTCTAGCATGGTGCCCTCCCCAAATGACAAGGCTAATAAATATCCTTTGGATTTTTTAAAAAATAATTTAAAAAATTTTTGGCTGTGCCACATCTTCATTGCTGTGCAGGCTTTTCTCTAGTTGCGGCAAGTGGAGGCCACTCTCCGGTTGTGGAGCCTGGGCTCTAGGGTGCCCAGCCTTCAGTAGTTGTGGTTCCTGAGCTCTAGAGCACAGGCTCAGTAGCTGTGGTGCATGGGCTTAGTTGCTCCGAGGAATGTGGGATCCTCCTGGATCAGAGAGAGAGTCCACATCTCCTGCACTGGCAGGTGATTCTCTACCACTGAGCCACCAGCAAAGCCCTTCTTTGGTTGAATATATGAAGAGTCAGCACTATAATGGCAAAGGAGTGTATGTTCAGTAGCAATGCCCTACTGGCAGACCTGGAGAAGGAAGGAAAATCCCGAGGTAGACTTCAGGGTTTGTGAAGACAGGGATGAAATCTGTCTTGGATCCTACCTTATCTCCCTCCAGTGCCAATCACTGGGCCTGGCACAAAGCATGTGCTTAATATGTCTTTGTTGTTTCCCTGGGGAATATGAGGCAAGCCTGATGGGTGTCTACAAGAATCTTGGGACACAAGATTGGACCAGTACATAGCTTGGGACCACATTTGGAGTAGTTGGTCATGGAGTTTTGGGTCTTCATGTGCTAGAAAATAAGAAGCTGTTTTGCTTTTCTTTTTTTTAAAAGGGAGCTACAGAAAGATTAAACTGGTTTGCTAAGTGAGTTTAGATATAAATATTAAATTTTAAAAATGAGTAAATTGGATTACAGTGGTAAAAATCTAGGCTGGGATGGCAATGGTAGACCTCAACACAAAAGGGCAGATCTGATGCACATTTCAAAGGGAGGGTCAACAGGAATTGGTGATGGAGAATTTAAAGATTAAAGAAAGAAATGAAGGGACATCCCTGGCTGGCCAGTTTAAGACTTTGCCTTCCAATCAATGCAGGGGGTGCAGGTTCGATCTCTGAATGGGGAACTAGAATCCCACATGTCTTGTGGCAAAAAAACAAAACATAAAACAGAAATATTACTGTAAAAAATTAAGTAAAGACTTTGAAAATGGTCCATATTAAAAAAAAAAACCTAAAAAAAGAAAAAATTGATTGAAAAGAGCAATTGAGGTTTCCAGCCTAGAATTCCGAAATAAGCACTGTATCATTAAAGAGAAATGTTACAAAAGACATCTGTGATGAGTTTACTTTGAGGCCCTCTTGTATCTGCCCTGGGGGAGGAACTCTACAGGAGAATGTGGAGCAGGCAGCTGAGGCCTGGAGAGCAGGTGCTGTCTGTAATAAAGATATAGCCTGGGGAGCCACATTCTGTGCAAGACCCAAACAGACCTCTGCTCAGCTTTGATCTTTTCCAGCATATGTGATGGTAAACAGGACAAGTCCTCAATACAACTGTCAAGTGGGCCTTGCCCTCCCATGCACGCTTCTGCTAATGGATCTCCTGGACTGTCTGTAAGGGCTGATGTAGAATAAGGGACAGGAAGATGCCAGATCATCCAAAGGAAGGGCAGGGTAGAGGATAACTGGAGGGCTAGAGAGGGCTTCCCTGGTGGCTCAGAGGTAAAGAATCTTCCTGCCAATGCAGGAGACCCTACCTAGAGACGAGAGTTCGATCCCTGGGTTGGGAAGATCCTTTGGATTATGAAATGGCAACCCACTCCAGTATTCTTGCCTGGAAAAATCCCATGGATAGAAGAGCCTGGAGGGCTACAGTCCCTGCGGTCACAAAGAGTCAGACATGACTGAGCTATGGAGCACAGACAGAGAGTGGCAGAAGGAATCCCTGAAAAAATAGCATGGTTGCAACTGCAGAGGTCTAGAGAAGAGGCATATAGGCAACTTCTAAAGAGCTATAGAGATAAAAGATGTGTGCATGTACATGTGTGAAGTGAAGTCACTCAGTCGTGTCTGACTCTTTGTGACCCCATGGACTGTAGCCTATCAGGCTTCTCCATCCATGGGATTCTCCAGGCAAGAATACTGGAGTGGGTTACCATTTTCCTCTCCAGGGGATCTTCCTGACCCAGGGATCGAACCCAGGTCTTCCACATTGGAGGCAGATGCTTTAACCTCTGAGCCACCAGGGAAGCCCCATGTACACGTGTATATATGCCAAGTCGCTTTAGTCGTGTCTGACTCTGTGCGACCCCATAGACAGAAGCCCACCAGGCTCCCCTGTCACTGGGATTCTCCAGGCAAGAATACTGGAGTGGGGTGCCATTTCCTTCTCCAATTCATGAAAGTGGAAAATGAAAGTGAAGTCGCTCAGTTGTATCCGACTCTTAGCGACCCCATGGACTGCAGCCCACCAGGCTCCTCTGTCCATGGGGTTTTGTAGGCAAGAGTACTGGAGGGGGTGCCATTGCCTTCTCTGATGTGTACATATAGTCAAATGCAAATGCATTCAGAAGAGATCAGCAAAAGTATCTCTTCCCACCCGCCCTGCCCTTCAGCTGTGTTTCAAACCATCTACCTATTCCTCCATTTAATTAATAAGGACTTAGTACCACTTACATGCCTGACATTGTGGATGTGGAAAGAAACAGGCAGATGTGGTCTCTGCCTTTACAGACCTATATATTAAAGGTGATACAGATGATGAATACATACAAATTAATTAATTCACTAAAATTGTGGTAAGTGAAAAGGAGACAGCTACATGCTCTCAATTCTATCCTTGCCTGAGAGTAAGAGGGAAGATAAAGCCCTGCAGAAGCAGGAGGCACTCTGAGTCAGATCATTGGGAAGACTGGTGGTCTGGGGCCCTGATCATGGACTCACAGAGCCATAACCACCTCCCACACCACCTGCGGTCCTGGCACTGAGACCAAAAGGCAATCTCGACGAGAGCAGAGGTCTGCCTTCAGCTTCGAAGGCTTGGAAATATTCACCAGCATTCTCCTCACTTGCTTCCAATTTTAATCTGTAAGTCTGTCTTTGGGTTCAAGAAATGAAACAAAGGGACATGAAGGTGGTGAAGAAGAGGGCGATCAAGAAGAGAGAGTAACAGGGGAGGCTTTGGGTGAGAGCAAAAGGACTACAGATGTGTAAATTATTTTAAATTTAATTTCTGTTTTCTCCTTTTCTAAGCTTTTGGATCATGAATTTGTTGGGTTATTGAGTCTGGACTGGTATTGCTGGCTGGGAGCACTAAAGATCTTAGCTCCATAGACTCTGAAGTGTCTGAAGCCAGTGTGCAGAGACCCTGTTCTCCCCAAGTTATCGCTGTGGGACTGTCTTGTTGGCTAAGTCCTTCTGCCAGGGGATTGTATCCCTAGGGACCAAGCCCATTGCCATGTATCCTTCAGCTTAGGGGTCACGGTCTGCCTTGGATTTGCTCCCACCTTTACTCCCCCAAACAATGGCAAAACTGCTGTTGGAGCTATCAGGACATCTTGACATTGATCTTCAGAGGGGAGAATATCGGGCAGGCTTCGTGGAGCAGGCAGGTGTTGGAGGATTTTAGGAGAAACAGATGCCCTCTGGATGTCTCATATTTTATGCATGTCTTTGTAAGAAAAGAGATGGTCTGGGGGGAAAGAAGTGTTTCAGTTCTTAGCGATGTTGGAGGGTATGTATGAATATGAGAAAGTCAGACTTTTCAGGATACATATCAGAGAACCTGATCTCAAACTTGTCTAAGTTAATACATATATATCACGAAGTGAAAACTTTTATAAAGCACCTGGGAGAGCTTTGAGTAAATATAATACATAATATAGTTACTACAGTGACAGAGGATGAGATGGTTGGATGGCATCACTGACTCAAAGGACATGAATCTGAGCAAACTCCAGGAGACGGTGAAGAACAGGAAAGCTTGGAGTTCTGCAGTCCACAGGGTCAAAAAGAGTCTGACACAACTGAGTGACTGAACAACAACAAAAATAGTTACTAAATTATTGTTGAGGATTTAAAAGCTGTAGAAACTTGATTATTCAATATAAAAATGGATATTCATTTGAACAAACTTATTATCATTTCTTCCTATGTATAATCTATTTAGAAAACCTCTATTTATAGCTTGCAATGTAAAGGCAATTTGTATTTTTACAGAATTTGTAAGGTGTCGTTTCTCAGTTCAACAGCGTACAATGTAGTAGAGGCGATGAAAAGTATGCATAGTGGTAGCTAAAATAAGAGTGATTTAAATGAAGTGATGAGAGATTTCAGAGAATTGGTTTGAGCCTCAGGTGACTGGAGAAAATATCTTGCTGGAGGCAGCATTTAAACTAGGATTTGCACTATGGACACATTTCAGCACAGGCCAGCTGGCGTTCCAGGTAGAAGGAATTTGTGTTAAAATTACAGAGCTGCAATAAACCAACACTAAGCAACTCAAATTGGCACACACACACACACACACACACACACACACAAAAAAAAAAAAAAAAAACCCAGAATAAAACAGGAAGCAACTCAATAAGTTCTGGGGGCCCTGGGTGAGGCTCAGGAGTGTGGACTTCAAGGGGAAAGCCTGGCATCCTTTCGAGCCACAAAGCTGAATGTTGCAGTGGTGTGTTATGAAGGTCACACTGATAACAGGCTGGGGTTACTCTCCAGGAGGAGAGAAATGAAGAGGAAAAGGGGAAAGCAAGGAGATAAGGTTTCTGTTTGTGGTAGTGATTTAGCATAGGGCAGACTTAATGGCTTCCCTGGTGGCTGAGTGGTAAAGAATCTGCCTGCAATGCAGGAGATGGGTTTTATCCCTGGGGTTGGGAAGATCGCCCAGAGAAGGAAATGGCAACCCACTCCAGTATTCTTACCTGGAGAATTCCATGGTCAGAGGAGCCCGTTGGGTTATAGTCCATGGGGTCGCAAAGAGTTGGACACGACTGAACAACTAGACTTAATGGAGGGGCTTCCCTGGTGGCCCAGACAGTTAATAACCTGCCTGCAATGCAGGAAACCCGGGTTCGATCCCTGGGTGGGGAAGATCCCCTGGAGAAGGAAAGGCTACTTACTCCAGGATTCTTGCCTGGAGAATTTCATAGATAGAGGAGTCTGGAGGGCTACGGTCCATGGGTTTGCAAAGAGTCGGACACAGCTGAGCAAGTAACACTTTTACGAGACTTAATGAATAAGTAATCCAAAGGGAAGGGCAGTGCAGAGAGGAAATTTAAAGACAACAATGAGACAAAGTCTCGAATCATTGAGAAGAATGGCAAGACCATAAATAAAAGGGCGAGTCATCCCACTCCTGCCTACCCTGCGACCCCAAATAGGGAAAAGATGGTGTGAGAGGGTACAGATAAAGGCCCTAATTGCTGAGAGCAAGATTTCCTAGCGTTGGTCCATGACTCTTGAGTCACCTGCCAAATACAGAGAGGCATGAATAAGAAGGTATAATCCTGGCCTAGCTTCCACATAAACCCGAGCAGCTCAGTCAGATGTGACTCAGCCTTAGGAACAAAGAGATTGCAATCCATAAAAAAAAAAAACTCCTTAGCTTCTTACCCTCTCAAGGAAGAGGGCCTCCTGTTAAAAGGAAAAACCTGGCAGATTCGCTATATAATGGTCTCAGTAATTTAGCAAGTCTTAGTTTAAGAAAAACTGTCACAGACACTACAGATTTCTACCCATCTATTCCTCCCCATTTCCACAGGGATATTGTAAGGATATAGAAAACAATATACTACATGTAAAAAAATTAATTTTCTATAAAAAATTCCTATGTAGGATATTACAGATCTATAAAAAGTACTACATGGATATTACAATATATCAGAGAAATCTGGAATTATTTTGTTTTGTTCTTCTCAATTTATATTCAACTTTCTTGCAAAGAGAATGTAAAGGAGTTTGTTTATGGTTTATCATTTTTAAGAGATTTCTATACATGTTGATGAGGGAAGTAATAGGAAAGAAAATACTTTAAACCAAGCACAGCATACTGGTAGTAGTGTTGGCCAAACAGACACTCTGGACACTGCTGAGGGACCCATGATCACAGCACTAGACAGTCAGGCCACATGAGGCTTGTCCAGGTGCTAAATTACAGTCCCTGCCTCCTGAGACACTACTATGCCAGGAAAATTTACCTACTGAAGCAGTTCATATTAAGGACATGTTCCTACCCAAGGCTTTAGAAAGAGCCTTCTGGTTACTTTAAGTATCCACTCATTTAGTAGCCGCTGGCTGATACTGCATGCTCCCAGTTCTGCCATTTGAAAGAAAAATATGAGAATTGGAAACAGATCATTTAAAAAATAATGAGTATTACTATTAGGTCCCATCACATCCTCATATCACATAACAAGTTAGCATACTTGGGAAAAATAACAAAAATATATTTATCTTAGGGACAGCATTTTCTCTCTTTAGACATATTTAAATGCTTTTGTTGTTGTTGTTGTTCAGGGTTACAGACCAGTAGACTTGTTTCCTTTTTTTTTCCCCTTGACTTGGTAACATTTATTCAATATTCTTTGAAATCAGCAAGAATCAGAAGAAGCACATATCAGTCAACTATAGCCACAAAAGTGTCCTGGGTATAAATAAAGATGTACTGAGAGACATACTCACTACTGAAGGAATCGGTACGCTCTTACAGTTACTACCTCTTAGCAAGGAACAACTCCAACATAAATATAATTTACTCACAATTCAAAAATCTTGACTGGTAGAGGAAAATACAGATTCAATTCGATCGTAATTTGCCTCACTAGACCCTGTCATCATGTATGTTTTCAAGGCCTAGCTTGATGACTGTTACGAAAACAATAGGAAAATAAACTCAAGAGAATGTTTGACTTGTTTTCTGATTCTCAGCACTCTTGAGTTACATTCACTAGTTTCTAAGGTCATTAATAAGACTTCCTAAAGCTCTTGTCTGAATAGTGGTGGCTTAGTCACTAGGTCATGTCTCACCCTGTGACCTCATAGACTGTAGCCTGCCAGGCTTCTCTGTCCATGGGATTCTCCAGGTAAGACTACACGAGTGGGTTGTGATTTCCTTTTCCAGGGGATCTTCGCAACCCAGGGCTCAAACTCAGGTCTCCCGCATTGCAGGCAGAATGTTCTGTATTGCAGATGGATTCTTTACCAACTGACCCACCAGGGAAGCCTTTATAAGTATCATGATGAGGGCACTTCATAGCTTCCCTCCTCAATCTGCCACTCGGGCATTTGAGTGCTTACCCTACTTCATTTGTGGCTCAGAATCTGCCGCAATGCAGGAGATGTGGGTTCGATCCCTGGGTCAGGAAGATCCCCTGGAGGAAGGCATGGCAACCCACTCCAGTATTCTTGCTTGGAGAATTCCATATACACAGGAGCCTGGTGGGCTACAGTCCATGGGTTCACAAAGAGTTGGACATGACTGACTGACTAACACTTTTGACTTTTCTCTACTCTACTCCAGGTTATTGCAATAAGTCTCTATATTCATTGTCTCATAACAATTTTAGGAGGCAGTTAACAGTACCTCTAAGTTACAAAGTTAAAAGCATGTATACTTCTAAGATAAAAGCGAATGAAACATATGTACGAATAGAAATTTATTTATTTCTCAGTAACAGAACTCAGTTCTTAAGCATCATTTCCGTTGATGACAGAAAACTTAATCTTACCACACAGAGGCCAATTCATGTATTTCTGACTTTACTTAGTGCTTCCTGGTTAACTGGTCACTCTATGATTCCCTTCCTTTCATTTCTGCAAGTATCCATGGGGAAAAGATGAGTTCTAGGAAGTATATCTATTACCCTGACATTATAGGATAGACGATTAGTCCTATGGTCACTAGATCTGTCCAGCCTGGTTTATAGTGGGACATACAGTCTTCAGTGGTTTTCAGCTGTCTACATCTGTGGCAGTAAGGTACCCGTTCCCCTTTCAGTTATTTTTGTGTGTTGGGTCTATTCAGGTTATTCAGTATCATGATTGCTCTAACCCTAAGGTTTCACAAGATCCACAGGACAACTCTCAGTCAAAAGAACTGTAGCTTCTCTCTCACACCATTCTGTGATGCTTCCCTCTGGTCGGTCCATCTAGATACCCCCCCTTAGACACTGCTATTCTACAACATCAGCACCAAGTCTGACTGCTGTTTCTCTAAGAGGTTTTCAGTTCCCCTGGGACTCACCCTGGGAAGTAAGTTATCATTTCCCTTTACACTCATTCCCTCCAGTTGTCCAATTTCTATCCCCACACACCTCACTGCACCCAAAGCAAATGCCCAATGAGAAAATGAGCAAATGCCCACTTAGGGAAACTTATCTGAATACTTCTGTTTCATTTCTACATATTTTTTTTTCCTTTATCTTACTGGTAGAATTCTATCTTATTTCAGGAATTATGACACTTTCCAGATCTTTCTTCTGAAAAGGCCTAGAAACAATGGCCAATTCTATAGCAGTGAAATTCTTATAGAGTCCAGATTGCAGTCCTGAAATATCATCTTTCATTAAGAGACACCAAGACTTCCTGGAGAAAGGGCTAATTCCAGATCTGGGGCAGGAAATATACATAAAGAGCCTGGAAAGTCTTGTTACACCAGATGGCAAGGAAATCATCAAAGGACACTAGAATCATGTCAAAAGGACTCCGGGGTCAACTTAGGAAGCTCTCACTGGCCAAAGATAGGAAAATTTGAGTTTCAATAAAAATATGAATGGCAACTGATTGGAACCCATCAAATATGTTCAGTACTGTAAACTCATCTTAATAGTTAAAATATAATTGATTTTTGAATATTATAGGGAAATTAATTACCTAAAATTGATGAACATAAAGAAATAAGTATTTATCCTAACTTTCTTACATATGGCATGTATAATTTGATAACCAACTAGTAAATGAAAGAAAAATGTCTCTTTATAAATGTTCCTAGGTAATTCATGAAAAAAAAATAAGCACCATTTTGTAACCCTGATGAATTAATGTATCTAAGCTTTAAGCATCAGTGGCTGCTAAGAGTAAAAAACAGACATTATATGCTCTTGTTAAGGAAAAACACCACTGCATTTAGTCTTGTCAAAGATATGACAAATAAGTCTGTTCAAGCCTCTGATTCTAAGTATCAATTTTCAGGAAATATTGAGACAGAAGAAAATGTCAAAATGCATCATGAGTATGAAATCAGCAAAATTCAGACTGTGGTTGTCTTGATAGGTCAGTTCAGTTCAGTTCAGTCGCTCAGTTGTGTCTGACTCTTTGCGACCCCATGCATTGCAGCACGTCAGGCCTCCCTGTCCATCACCATCTCCCAGGGTTCACTCAGACTCACGTCCATCGAGTCAGTGATGCCATCCAGCCATCTCATCATCTGTTGTCCCCTTCTCCTCCTGCCTCGAATCCCTCCCAGCATCAGGGTCTTTTCCAATGAGTCAACGCTTTGCATGAGGTGGCCAGAGTACTGGAGTTTCAGCTTTAGCATCATTCTTTCCAAAGAACACCCAGGGCTGATCTCCTTCAGAATGGACTGGTTGGATCTCCTTGCAGTCCAAGGGACTCTCAAGAGTCTTCTCTAGCACCACAGTTCAAAAGCATCAATTCTTCGGCACTCAGCCTTCTTCACAGTCCAACTCTCACATCCATTCATGACTACTGAAAAAACCATAGCCTTGACTAGACGGACCTTTGTTGGCAAAGTAATGTCTCTGCTTTTTAATATGCTATCTAGGTTGGTAGATAGCAACCTTTCTTCCAAAGAGTAAGCGTCTTTTAATTTCATGGCTGCAGTCACCATCTGCAGTGATTTTGGGGCCCCCCAAAATAAAGTCTGACACTGTTTCCCCAAATTCTCCAACATGAAAATTATAAGAAGGAGGAATGGGATGGAAGGGAAGCATATCTAGAAATCAAAAGATACTTGAAAATAGACTGTTAAGAGTGTATGGTGGTGGTTTAGTCTCTAAGTTGTGTCTGACTCTTGAGACCCCATGAACTGTAGCCTGCCAGGCTCTCTGTCCATAGATTGTACATATAAGTGATATCACATGATATTTGTCTTTCTCTATCTGACTTACTTCACTTAGTAAGGTAATCTAGCAGAAACAGAGCCACAAGTGTAGAAAACACATTTATGGTTACCAGGGAGGAAGGGGAAGGAGGGATAAATCAGGATATTGGGTTGACACAAACATACTACTATATATGTATAAGAGATAACTAGTAAGGATCTACTGTATAGCAGAAAACTCTACTTAAAACTCTGTAATAATCTATATGGGAAAAGAATCTAAAAAACAATGGATATATGTTTAACTGATTCACTTTGCTGTACACCTGAAACTGGCACAATGTTGTAAATCAACTACACGCCAATAAAAAATTTAAAAAAAATACATAGGGTGTGTATACAACATGGTATCTCCCCCTAATAGACTAGCACACAGGTGTAACAAGGANAATTCTCCAACATGAAAATTATAAGAAGGAGGAATGGGATGGAAGGGAAGCATATCTAGAAATCAAAAGATACTTGAAAATAGACTGTTAAGAGTGTATGGTGGTGGTTTAGTCTCTAAGTTGTGTCTGACTCTTGAGACCCCATGAACTGTAGCCTGCCAGGCTCTCTGTCCATAGATTGTACATATAAGTGATATCACATGATATTTGTCTTTCTCTATCTGACTTACTTCACTTAGTAAGGTAATCTAGCAGAAACAGAGCCACAAGTGTAGAAAACACATTTATGGTTACCAGGGAGGAAGGGGAAGGAGGGATAAATCAGGATATTGGGTTGACACAAACATACTACTATATATGTATAAGAGATAACTAGTAAGGATCTACTGTATAGCAGAAAACTCTACTTAAAACTCTGTAATAATCTATATGGGAAAAGAATCTAAAAAACAATGGATATATGTTTAACTGATTCACTTTGCTGTACACCTGAAACTGGCACAATGTTGTAAATCAACTACACGCCAATAAAAAATTTAAAAAAAATACATAGGGTGTGTATACAACATGGTATCTCCCCCTAATAGACTAGCACACAGGTGTAACAAGGAATAAGGAAGATCTATGTGAACTAATGATATGGACTGATAAGTCATGTATATGTGTCTATATGTGATATATATCATAGCAGTATGATATAAGTGATAATTTCCTGATTTTGATAATAGTATGGTAGTTATATAAGATGCTATCATTTGTGGAATATTAGTAATTGTTATTTAGTAATTGTTCTATTTCTGTAACAATTTTGTACATCTGAAATGATTTCAAAATGGACAAAAAATTGTAAATAAAAATGTCTAAATAAAAAGAAAGCATAAAGTGTGTAAGATTAAAACACCATGTCTAAGGATACACACTTGCATAATACAACCATCCAAATGAAAGAAGGTGATTTCTACGAATGTCAAAATAGAGGCTACTTCTGAATTGAGGCAGGGGCTGTGACTGGAATGGGACACAGGGAAGGGCTTCTGGGGTGGCTGGCAAAGTTCCATTCTCAGCCCCTGTGGTCTAATGGTTACAAGGGTGTTCCCCTTATCATAATTCACGAAACCGTACATTTTTTTCTGTGTAACTTTCTGTATCTTCATTTTATTTTATGAAGAGAAACAAAAGAAAAACCAGGAAAGAAAAATATGTTTCTGCTCTGACTTTCGAGATTTTTCTCTCTTTTATGAATATCAAAAACCTGTTTTGGAATTCAAAACCAACTATTTGACTCTTTGCTCTTAGGCCTAACAACCTCTTTTAGTGATGTAAATACCATAACCACTACAATATGCTTTTAAATGAGAGACATGAGCTTATCACCTCTCCCTCTACCATTTTACAGAGCTTGATAGCTGTTCTTCTCCATCCTATTCTGGACGAGCTTAAGCAAAAGTGTCTTAGAAGTAGAAGAACAAGACTACAGCAAATTTATCAAGAGGGCATGGCCACAGTAGGACACTTCAACATTCCTGTGAAATTTGAAATAAAAAACTAATTCTGCTTGTTGATTAAGCATCCTCTATTCTCCAGACATAGTGGGAATGGAGAAAAGAGAACATGAAACTTTGGTGCTGAGGTACACACAATTGCATCGAGTGGTTTGCAAACTGATTAAAATCAGAGTTACCTGGGTAGGGTTAAAATCCATAGAGAGAGATTCCAAAGCCCAGTCTCTAAAGACGAATCTTGTAGGTCTCTGAACACATGCATGCCTACACAAATGCCTGCAATCGTGATTTCAGATGTAGAGCAGTTTCAAAATCATCTGAAAGGCTCAAGTGCGGCTGTTGGAGTGGAGGCTGGAATAAAGTGGAGCTTGTTAGAAGTGAGGAAAGCAAGGAACGGAAACACACAGGCACTGGAAGAGTCATACACGAGGACTCAGAGACTATGGAGGATGATAGGACTGCTGCCAAGTCGCTTCAGTCGTGTCTGACTTGTGCAACCCCAGAGACAGCTGCCCACCAGGCTCCCCCGTCCCTGGGATTCCCCAAGCAAGAACACTGGAGTGGGTTGCCATTTCCTTCTCCAATGCATGAAAGTGCAAAGTGAAAGTGAAGTCGTTCAGTTGTGTCTGACTCTTCATGACACCATGGACTGTAGCCTACCAGGCTCCTCCGCTCCACTGGATTTTCCAGGCAAGAGTACTGGAGTGGGATGCCATTACCTTCTCCTTAGCATGACTTAGCCAGAGAAAAAAGACTGTAAATCAGGTTCCAAGTTTTTCTTCTAAGAAAATGACTGAACAGGCAGCTGTGAAATAANCATGACACCATGGACTGTAGCCTACCAGGCTCCTCCGCTCCACTGGATTTTCCAGGCAAGAGTACTGGAGTGGGATGCCATTACCTTCTCCTTAGCATGACTTAGCCAGAGAAAAAAGACTGTAAATCAGGTTCCAAGTTTTTCTTCTAAGAAAATGACTGAACAGGCAGCTGTGAAATAAGTGCAGGGGCAGAGGGTTTTCAGTAAGAAAGGAATCAGCCTCAAAGAGGTTGGAGAAATAATGAAGAAGTGATAGTAGAGAAATATTCTGAGAAAGGGCACGGACCTTAACCTAACAGAGCTTTTAAGAGATCATGCTTGGTTGGCTCGATTCTGCCATGGGTTCAAAATTTTATGAAAAATGTCACAGCCAGAAAGCAAACAAAATTATATGGAGCTTGGTCTGCAGTTGCTATTTGTCAGGAAGTCGAATGTCAAAACATATAGGGTTCTGTAATTCTTTCCTGATTGACTTATATGGGGAAATAATAGGAAATAGCAGTTAAGTTATTGAGCTGACACCTATTTATTCTTCACTAGGGCATTTGGACCCCCAAATGTGTAATGTCACCATTGGCAAGGTGCATAATAAATTAGTGATGCAAACTCTATTGTATCGTAACAATGGTACAAGTACCTACTTTAAGACAAAGCATGTGTATACACATACACAGAGGTAGATATAAATACTTCTAGATACGGATAGCACTAGCTATAGATAATTTACATTCAGTTCAGTGAGATAGTCCATGGAATTCTCCAGGCCAGAATACTTGAGTGGGTAGCCTTTCCCTTATAGATAGGCCATTTTTCACCTTACAAAAGAAAGTACCATATATTCTATTCAAATAGTTAGCTTCTCTGTGGACAGGTTTTATGGGAAAGAGCAAAGATAAAATACTACAACTGAGGTGAACTGAGACACATTCATTCAAACAAGCTGGGTACATTGGGTAAGCCATCTACTTACCTGATTTTAGTTATCTTTGTGAAAAGATTTTACATAAAATTTCTTTGAAAGTTGTTAATTCTAATTCATTTGTGATTTTGCTTACATTTAACTGTTTAAACATACATTTAGTATATGAAGCAAATTACCTATTACTTTATTCCTTTAATGTTACAATACTTTATATAATGTATATATGTACATATCTGATACATTACATACTCAAGAGCATCCCAATGATTTTATGTCAATCATAGTGCAAACTTCTTCATTGTTTCCAATCTTCCTGGTTACTTAGCTTGTTTCTCTATCTCCATCCATGCACCATCCCCCAAAGATTTCATTTTAAAGTGCTAAAATATTAGTAAAAGTGGGATATCTTCTGAGGGGTGGCCTCAGTCTCACTAAAGAGTGATTATTATTACATCTTGATTGTTTTTTAAAAGAATGCTCCGTTTAGACAATTTTCTAATATCCCAAGTCCTAACAAGATGATAGATATTTGTATTCCCCACTTATTTCTTATACTATTAATTCTTATGGTAAGCTGTCTGCCTATTCTACGTGCCTTTGCCCACGCTGAATCTTGTTAACCTGTAATCATTCCAGTATGGGCATGTGTGGTCACTGCACACACTTTCATGACGTGGGGGAATATGGAATTCAAATTTTCCTGTGGATTAAACAGTGCTCAAGAACCTAGCAACTGTGGAGGAAACCCAGTTTACTTTTGTTTTAACGTACCCAGAAGATTTCAAATCAATACTCAGCAGTAACTCTTTAATCGAAAATTAACATTGCCATAATTGGAAGTGAGGATCAGCATCCTGATGTTCGGGAAAGGTCTATTTGGTTGAGGAGGTATTACACAGAGGAGCACAAAAAATGGAAGAGGGAAGCACAAATCATGTGTTTCCTTGAGCAAGGACACTCAGTAAACACTTGAAATGGTGGTCAACTATAATTTGCTTCGAGAGCCAGCACTCTGGCAACGCTACAGTTTGGATTTATAGCAAGTACGCAAGTAACAGTGACTTTGAAAATAAAGTATAAAAGAACCAAGGAAAAAGTTCTTAAAGATCTACCCCTCATTACAAGGACTTTCTCCTTCCTGTTAAAGCAGGAGGCCCTCTTGTATTCTCAGCATGTCCTTCTGCTGGTCTTCCTGAATAATTACTCCTCTGGGAAACCAATGATATTTGAGTCTGGGTTATCAACAATACTTTATTTTTTTGCCTGGGAATTTTAAACCAATATACTCCCAGCCCGTACAATGTAAACAGAAGGTTTCCTTTCCATTTTGGTAAAAAAAAAAAACACAACTTTATTCGCTTCCCATGTCGTAAAAAGTTCAACCACCTCTCCAAATACCCCAGAATACACACAAGAAAATAGCTGTCCCCAGTAGGATCCTACCCCACCTCTACTACCTTGAGGCCCTTCCACTTCCTCCATCTTCAGGGAAGGAGTGTTCAGTTCAGATCCGGCTCCTCAGTGGAATAGAGGGAATTTAGGGGACAGAATTTCTGTAGGAATTGTCAGCCGCACAAATAAGTTCCTCTTTTCCCATGTCATTAAACGTGAAAAACTACTCACAAGGAGTGCTCACTGTCCCCCATTTCCCTATGTGTCACCAGAGCCAAGAGAGGACCCCGTCAACGAGGCCCCCTCTACTCTGTCCCGCAGACCACAGTCCCCGGCCTTCAGCCCATCGTCCATGCAACGTGCAGAGCTGGAGCTCAGAGGAGCCCCCTCAGCATCACCCTCTGTGCCCTGCGAGGCCAAAGGCCCCTTTCTTTGTTGAGGGGAAGGACTCTTGTGGAAGCAGAGTTTGAAAAGCCCCAGCACTGTCACGGTCAGTATTACCAACACTACTACAGCCATGCTCACAAGTACGAAGACCACGGTGGAAGAATCGAAAGCCTGGAGGCTGTCCGAGGGAGACGTAGCATTAACCTTGGGAAAGGCTGTTCCTGAAGAGTTCACGTCCGCCTTTACCTCTGTTTGAGGGGACATCTGAAGGGTAGAGAGCGTGCTCTGTGCGCCCCACCGAGGGATCTCGGGAAAAGATGCTGTTGCACTGCCTTGTCCAGGGGCATTGGGTATCTCTCCTGGCCTCTCCTGGACACTGGGTGACCACGTTCCCTTCGGCGCGAGGCTGGCTGCAGTGGCTGGAGGGTGCCAGGTGAGCACCTGGGTCCCTCCAGGGGTCAGCTGTCCTTCCCCATTGGTTACACAGGAGCGTCCGTCTTTCCCCAGCACGAAACCCTCAGCACACTCGCAAGCAAAGCCTCCCACGTTGTCTAGGCAATCAGGGAGCTCCGCGCACTTGCCAGCCCGTAGATACCTCCCGGGACAGGGACAGAGCTCGGCCCCGGAGGGTATCCCTTCCCAGCGCGCGCCGACCTCGTCCGCGGTGCAGGTGGCCGTGATGGAGAGCTGCCCAGGGCACAGCGCACTCACCTCCGTCCCGGGGGGACTGAAGTCCAGCGCCGCGCTGTGCAGCTGGAAGGGAGCGCGGTAGCTCAAGTTCGAAGCGGCCCCGGGGCGCGGTGCGGGGCACAAGCTCTGGAACTGGTACTTGCACAGATAGCCGTCGGCCCGCTGGTGGCATCGCATCTCCTTCCAGCCTGCGGGCTCGATTCCCCCGGTGGCCAGGAGTCCCGCGCACCTCCGAACGGTGCAGGAGCGTTGGGGCTCCTCCACCCACTGCAGCGTGTCGCTTTGCGACCCGCCGCCGTCGGGGGACAACCAGGAGAAACCCCGCAAAGGCTCATTCTCCAGGGTGCAGTCGGATCGCCGGCGCTCCAGTGCCACCCAGAAGAGAAGGTCTTTGGAGCCCCCTCCCGGCCCCGGTCCCGCCCTCAGGAGCGCGAGCACCGCGCGGAGCTCCGTGCCCCCGTGCACCGTGCTGAGCACCCCGTGGCGCAGGTTGCAGGCCTCCTGTGCCTCCTGCCGCTTGAAGGTAGCGTGGTGCAGGCTGTAGCAGGCCCCTGAGGCCAAGCAACCCGCGCGGTCGGCGGTGGGGTGCTCGCCACGGCCGGGCCGGGGCCAGAAAGCCTGCCAGAGGAAGCACAGGGCGAGCGCCGGCCTCATCTTGCAGGCCCAGCGCCCACAGCTGCTCCCAGCTTGGGTCTGTACCATCAGAGGGCGTGGGGATGTCCCGGGAGCGCGGGCACCGCCTCCCACCGCAGGCTCCCCCCGCTTCCCGCTTTCCCACCCCACCCCACCTCCGTCCGTCCGTCCCCTCGACTGCCAAGCCTCCCCTCCAGGGTCCCGGCGGCAAACCGCTTCCCTTAGGCCTCGACAGGAAACAGTGTCCAGAGCTCTGCGAGGCCCCGCGAGCAGCCCTGATTTATTCTGGGGTCAGGAACACAGCTGGCTTCAGGGCACGGGGAACGCTGTCCGCCAGAAGGTCAAACACCAGCCTGGTGAGGGCCGGAGAAATAGAAAAGAAAATCGTCTCTGGGAAGAAGCGTTTACCGTTTTTTCCCCCAGCTCAGGGAGTTTCGCAGCCTCAAACCCCTAAACATTTTGGCGAACACTGGCAGGAAGGGCTAGAGGAGAGGAACTCGCTGAGCGCCCACGCCCGCCCATTGTGCTGCGTCCGGAGCCGCGGACTTGGCCTCACGACAATTTCTAGACGGCTCCAGTCTCCCTCACTCCCGAGACTCCGGGTTGAGGGTAGGGTGGGGTTGGGGGAATCTTGTGCGGAATATAAGCACCTCCTCTTGCCACCAGGGGCAGCACTATGAAAACCCTGGTCTCTCCTTGGCTCCTCTTCGCTGTGCTGTCGAAGCCGATATTGCAGTGCAAATTGCTAGTCAGAGGATGAGCAGCAGAGGATGAGATGGTTGGATGGCATCACCGACTCCAGGGACATGAGTTTGAGCAAACTCGGGGAGATAATGAAGGATAGGGAAGCCTGCCATGCTGCAGTCCATAGGGTCACAACGGGTCGGATACGACTGAGACTGAACTGAACTGAACTGCTGGTCAAAGAAGTTCCTCTCTGGTATCTGAAAAGGGAAAGCCTGTTTCTTCAGGCAAGGCTCACCTTAAAACTTTGTTTTTCGCTTCCATTTCTTTCTCTTTGTAATGGGCTTATTAGTTCATTCAGGAAAGGAAGTGTGTTTCTAGGCCTAAATGAGAAATAACAAACCTTGATCTTAACTGTTATGTTAGGTTCCTTGCCACTATATTGATTCATGACTTCTTCAAGCTTATAGGTTATATATAAATGATATCATGGCCTGTTTGAGAACAACTACTCCACATAGGATTTTATCCTTGAACTATTTTAATATCATTTTCTTCTATGATTAAGTGCCAATATTTGTAGCAGTAAGTTGTAAAAGTCCCCTCTAAGGGACACTAGAGTTCAATATCCTTAAGAAATTAAAATATTTATTACATTAGCATGTGTATTATATACTGTAAAAAAATATCCTGCAGCTTAAAAAAGCTTAAAAAGAGATGGGTCCATTTCTTCAGAGTTCCAAGGGCTGTTTTGTTTTGATACAAATCCTTCTACTCAATTGGAAGCAGAGAGGAATTAAAGGTGAACAAAGAGAGTTAAACGGCATCCTCTGTGAAAGGATTTTCTTAACAATTTAGACAAAATGCATTATTTTAGAAAATTATTGTCTACCTTGGCTCCCGGGAACCAAATAACTTTCGATCAGAAGTACATAGTTTCAACTAAGCACTCTTAACCATGCCTGATGCTTGTAAGTATCTATAATCAGAGTGAAAGTTCTGATTCCACAGGCAATGCACACCAGGCTCTTAAACTCACTGTTCCTGGATCAGACTGTCTGGTTAGTAAGGAGGGGTAGGAAGGAAGCTCTTGCGACCACATTTGTGTGCTTCCACCTCGCTTTAGACATGACCTAGCCACTGAACAACCACCACCACCTCACTTTCATCACTACTCTCACTCTTCTGTTTGGAAATTCTACATACAGTATCTTAACAAATGACAGTAGACACCAGAATCATCATCACACTTATGGTGCTTTTGCTGACTGTGGAGTCTTGCGGCAGGACTTCTCTCCTACCCTTGCTGTTTCCCCATTTAAAGGACATTCAGTAGTCCTTCATTTCCGATGCCCGAGAGTCACCTTAAACATGACCCTGCATTTAAATTAAGTATGTTAAGGAACATGGAAATCTAGAAATCTAACTGAATGGATTTTAAAAATACCTAATTACTTGGGCCAACTCTCTATACCTTTGCAGTCTAAAGACTGCACGTTTGTAAATGTGTCTATGCAGTACTGTATATTTTAACAAAATAAAACTTTCTACAAATCTAGGTAGTCAGTGGAAATTTCTTAGATATTTTAAAAATTACTTGAGATGTGGTGAGGGTTCCAAAGTAAGAAAGACTAAATGATTGAAAAACTTACAGTAAATACATGATTTCCCTATGGGCATTCTGCCTAGAGAGGTGGGCTATTAGAAGAGAAGATAGTGGCCATAATGACTGCCTATCACAGTCCTGGCTATGCCTATGATGATGTGAGAAAAACAAACTAGGTCAAAATAAGACATACATCCTTTTGTAATTAATTACTTTGTATTGACCTATGTTAAAGTTGGACCGTAAAGAAGACTGAGCACTAAAGAATTGATGCTTTTGAATTGTGTGTTGGAGAAGACTCTTGAGAGTCCCTTGGGCAGCAAGAAAATCAAACCAGTCCATCCTAAAGGAAATCAACCCTGAATATTCATTGGAAGGATTGATGATGAAGCTGAAGTTCCAATACTTTGGCCACCTGATGCAAAGAGCTGACTCACTGGAAATACCCTGATGCTGGGCAGGAGGAGAAGGGGGCGATGGAGGATGAGATGGTTGGATGGCATCACCAAGTCAGTGGACATGAGTTTGAGCAAGCTCTGGGAGACAGTGAAGGACAGGGAAGGCATGCTGCTGTCCATGGGGTCGCAAATAGGCAAACACGACTTAGCAACTGAAAAACAATTGACCTATACACCACTAACATATTTTGAAATGTATAATATACCTGAGAAAACTAAAAATGAATGGATGTTTTGATTTTTAATATTTTAAATTTATTATTGATTTTTATTAACAGCTCACTTGATTGAATATTTATTCTAGCAATAACAGGTTTAGTGCTCCTGAATGCCATTGGGGGTTGCTGTTACTTATGTACCCACTTTTCAGATAAGAAAACTGAAATGCACAGATCATGTATGGATAGTTGGTATGCCAAGTGAATAAGGGTGAACTCAGAGCCTGTGGGTTTATTTTTTTTAATGGAGGTAAAATTGACATAACATAAAATGAACTCCTTGGAAAGAAAGTTATGACTGGTGTTGGAGAAGACTCTTGGGAGTCCCTTGGACTTCAAGGAGATCCAACCAGTCCATCCTAAAGGAGACCAGTCCTGGGTGTTCATTGGAAGGACTGATGCTGAGGCTGAAACTCCAATACTTTGGCCACCTCATGCAAAGAGTTGACTCACTGGAAAAGACCCTGATGCTGGGAGGGATTGGGGACAGGAGGAAAAGGGGATGACAGAGGATGAGATGGCTAGATGTTATCACTGACTTGATGCACATGAGTTTGGGTGAACTCTGGGAGTTGGTGATGGACAGGGATGCCTGGTGTGCTGTGATTCACGGGGTCGCAAAGAGTCAGACACGACTGAGTGACTGAACTGAACTGAACTGAAAGTGTACGTTTAAGGTGATTAATTAGTACATTCTCAATGTTATGCAACCATCACCTCTATCAGTTTCAAAACATTTTGATCACCTCAAAAGTAAACTTTAGGACTTACGCAGTGGTCCCGTGGTTAAGAATCCACCTGTCAATGCAGGGAACATAAGTTCAATGCCTGATCTGGGAAGATCCTTCGTGCGGCTAGGCATATAAGCCTGAGAGCCACCACTACTGAGCGCCTGTGCCCTAGAGCCTATACTCCACAAGAGAAGCCAGGGCAGCAAGAAGCCCGAGTGCCACAAGGAGGAGTGACTCCTGCTCAGGGTAACGAGAAACAGCCCTGGAGGAGCAATGAAGACCCAGCACAGCCAAAAAAAAAGCAAACCTTATTCCCAGACTGTTCTTATTTTCAAATAATGCTATTACCATCATAATAGGATACCATTTTACTTCCACTGGATTCCAAATATTTGAAATACTGACAATACAAACTGAAATCTTTAGCCTTTTTTATATATTACAGATAAGAGTAACAGCTTTGGGAAAGCTTGCAACTTTTTCCCAAAATTGAACATTCATATATTGTTTACCCCAGTATAATTTCCATGCTTGGGTATATAATACCCAAGAGAAGCTTGCACATGTACAAGAAAACATATAAAAGGATGCTGATAGCAGCATTGTTCATATTAAAAAAAGCAATTAATCCAAATGTCAAGCAACAGATGACAGATAAATAACCTATGATACATTCACTCAATGAACATTATAGAGCAATCAAAATGAATGAAATATAGTTGCAAGTAGCAATATGAGTTAATCTGATCAGTATTCTGGTAGGAGAAATGGTATTTGATGTGGGCTGTAGTTAGAGTCCTAGCTTTTGATTTGGATAGTGGGTTTGTAGGTGGTTATTCCATTATTAAAAATCAGTAATTACATAATAAAATAAACAAAAATAGTTTTATCTGGACAAATGATGAATGACATGAACCAAACATTATAATTAATCTGACTCTGAGCAGCTGAATTCCAAAATGTAAGATATAAACCAAATAAGATGCTAGTTATATTTTCAAGAAGTATTGTCAGTATATTCCCTTTGATCCCCACATTATTTTGAAGGTAACACATTCAAAGGTATTCAAAGGTAACTACAGTCCATTCTAAATGTAAACTAATTATTAATCTGAAGAAGCATAATAAATAAAATATTTCTTTTTTAGACAATCTGTGTATTATTATTTAGAATCATGTATGATACTTATTTGTTCATTCATTTATACAGGGTCACCCCATCCAAAGAACTAGAGACCATATATAAGAAGAATAAATTTAGCCCAATATTTTCATTTGATTATTAATTTCAAAATGTCAGAAACCATGATGGAGAAGGATAAAATTTCACTAATCACATTCAAGTCATAAGTTTATAAAGTTGTCAATCTCACTGAATAAATTCTGCTACTGTTGAAAGAAAACAACATCTGGGTCTTAGAATATTTCAGAGATCACCAAAGATATATAAAAATACTTCAGAGGAAATTGAAAAGGAAACAACATTCCATTAGGAGAACATGGCATTCAGAAGCTAATCTAAGCTAGAGACCAAGAATTGTAAAGATTCATTGCCTTTTAGAACTGTATTGAACCATAACAAAATGTGTATTGGACCTTAACAAAATGTGTATTGAACCTTAACAAAATGATCAACGAGCATTTTCTTTATATTTCAAACTGAGTAAATTTTAAATTCTAAGTCTCAAGTATATATGATAGTACTTAAGGAAGGATAAAATTTGGTAATTTTATTTTCTGAAAACACAGCTTCTAATCATATTATGTACATGGCCTAATCAAGATGTAGGCTACAACCCTTAATACAACAGATCATGCAGACTCTTAACCTAAGAAATTCACATACACTTGAACAGGTAAAGACTTCTTTTAGGTAGCATCGTCTTTAAGTCGTCTGCATACATTTATATAAAGTCACTCATTTCAGAAACGCAGGTCACAATAACGGGTACTCATTTGGTTTACTACAGAAACAAGAAATTTTAAAAGACATTAAACTTTATGCTCCTTCGTTCAAGCTGCTCTCTAAACAGAGGCAGTGCTGATCATGTTCCATGTGCCCTGGAGGTAATATAGAAAATTATTCTCTAGTGGCCATTACAGAACTAGTACATGTCTCCATTGCCAAGTTTATAATCAAGAAATAATGGAGGTATGACTCATGCTCACAAAAGCCTTGTTATAATCCAAATGCCTACCAAGTTCTAAAGTATAAATATTTATCCAGGATTTTTTTTTTAATTGCCTACAGAGCCAGTTTATGTGCTACACTTGAAAATCAGTCTCACTATTTTAAAGTTACACACACACACACACACACACACACACCCCTCTTACCCAGACCTTTTTTTTTTTCGACTGATCACAATGAAGGTGAAACTTGTAGGGTTAGCTAATAACATCCAGCAGACAAACAAACTACAGTTGTATGGAAGCAGGGGGATGGTATGTGAATTACAAACCTTTTTCTTAAAGATTTGCATCTATGTGATCAGGCCCTAGTCCTGGGCCCTTTTCTCTTTCCTCTGGATATTTTCTTTCATGTAATCTCATCTCATATCATCCCATGGTTTGGGATATCATCTGTATGCCAATGATGCCCAAACAAATCCACACTGGTTCCTCGGCTAAGCTCTAAATTCATGTATCCACCATGTACTTAGTATTCAATATCTTATATTGTATTTCAGATTCCCATTTCCTAAACATAACTTTCAGAGAAGGCAATGGCACCCCACTCCAGTACTCTTGCCTGGAAAATCCCATGGGCGGAGGAGCCTGGTGGGCTGCAGTCCATGGGGTCGCTAAGAGTCAGACACAATTGAGTGACTCCACTTCCACTTTTCACTTTCACGCACTGGAGAAGGAAATGGCAACCCACTCCAGTGTTCTTGCCTGGAGAATCCCAGGGACAGGGGAGCCTGGTGGGCTGCGGTCTCTGGGGTCACACAGAGTCGGACACAACTGAAGCGACTTAGCAGCAGCAGCAGCAGCAGCAAACCTAACTTTGGTTCTTACATCCTGACCCAGGGTCTCAACTCACCTTCATCATTTCAGTAAATGGGACATCTATCCTTTAAGATGCTTACCATCACCTTCCTCACCTCTTATATGGGTTGTGTTTTTTTTTAATTTTATTGTAATTGACAGAAATCCAACTCAGATTAGCTTAATGCTAAAAGGAATTATATGATTTGTAACTGGGAAAAGCCTGGAGTAGTTCCAATAGTCGAATGGAATACTGCCAAAACCACAGCAGCCAGGAGATATAATCACACTAGGGTTTGTCTTAATCTCTCTCCCTTTCCCCTCCCTCTTCATGGCTGCATCCTCTCCTGCTTCCTTCTGTCTTTATTCAAAAGACCTGAACACAAAAACTGGCAGTTCTCATGGCATGCCCTTGTAACATTCCACTAAAGGAGAGCCTTTTCTAGCTCCATTAGTTAAATCCCAGGAAAAGATTCTGATTGATTCAGCTTCAGTAATGTGCCAGTCGTCTGCTCAATCATTAGAGCCAAAATGCTAGGACTCCATGATTAGTGATTTCCTTCAGGGGGAAGCATCTGTACCAGAGGTTAAGTGTAAGGAATATTTTAAGTCTACAGTATACTTTGAATGATCTAGTTTTATGTCTCACTACGATCCCTGATGGCTCAGATGGTAAAGCGTCTGCCTATAAATGTGGGAGACCCAAGTTCAATCCCTGGGTCGGGAAGATCTCCTGGAGAAGGAAATGGTAACCCACTCCAGTATTCTTGACTGGAAAGTCCCATGGATGGAGAAGCCTGGTAGGCTACAGTCCATGGGGTCGCAAAGAGTCGGACAGACACGACTGAGCAACTTCACTTTTACTCACGATCATTCTAGTCCACCCCTATCAGATATCCTCTTGCCATTCTGCCTGCATCATTCTGAACCCCATATGAATTCTTCAGACTCATCTGTATGATCTTTAAGAGCCTTAGTCTGATTGTCTCTCTTCTGTGTTTACCTCTATTGCTCCTAAAATAAAATACAGCTCAAATCCTTATTGAGACCTTTTTCTTTCTAGGTTATCCTCTTATCTCTCTGGTCTCTGGTCTCTGGTCTGTCTGCCACCATCTAAGTGAGATCTTTCAAGGGAACCCAATCTCCATTTCCCCACCAGGTTAACTCTCTAGCCCCAGCCTTTCTATGATACCAACCTCTTTTGTTTTCTTCGTAGAAATTATCTTGTTCATTTATTTGATTGTTCTTGCCTGTCTCTTGTTCAACACAAGCTCCATAAGGCATACTTGTCACAGATGAGTAAATGAATGTATGACTGAACCCACCACCATTCTCCCCCTTGCTCATTGGACTCCAGCCACACTAGCCTGTTCTCTCTTCCTCCAAAACATCTCATAATTCTTACATGATTTCCCTTTATTGACCTCTCTTGTCTGTTAGATTTTTTTAAATTACATCATTAAAAATTGTGGGATAAAATGTACATAAGAAGTTCCTGAAATAATTATGGACAGTTTTATAATAAACAAGAAGCCACCATCCCAGTCAGGGAATGGGACCAGCTTCTGGTTACAACTTCGTTAAGATATTTCCTCTCTCCTCTGCTCGATCCCAAGGTAACTTCTCCTGCAGTTCTCTGACCTTAGGAGAGGTTTATTTCTCATTTAGCCTGACATTGAGGATATAGCTCAGCTGACTGAGGTTTCCTTCGGTGGGAGTCAGTTTGGACATTTGTTCTTCTTTCCTTGTAAAGCTATAAAATTTCAGTATCACCAGGATTGGTGGCAAATGTCCAAGGTCAAAAGTAGGCAGTCTCAGCACTCACTTAGGTTTCCATATTCTTTCTAACCCCTTAGAGTTCAACCTGGTTGTGTGTGTACGTGTGTGTGTATGCACATATAGACAAACATGAGTGCGTGTATATTTTATCACTGTTGTCTTCTTTGAAAGGGATGATTTCTTAATTCAAGTTCCCCATGACTCAGAGGTTAAAGCGTCTGCCTGGAATGCGGGAGACCCGGGTTCAATCCCTGGGTCGGGAAGATCCCCTGGAGAAGGAAATGGCAACCTATTCCAGTACTCTTTCCTGGAGAATCCCATGGAGGGAGGAGCCTGGTAGGCTACAGTCCATGGGGTCGCAAAGAGTCAGACAAGACTGAGCGATTTCACTTTCACTTTTCACTTTCAAAAACAAACACTAAGACAAGGATTTTGGAGCTCTTCATAGTAATTTATTTGGAGGTGAGGCAGAAGTCACTGGCAACAAATGAGACAGGGAAGTTAATGAGTTATGACTGTGGGCAACTGGGGACCAATACTGGAGGGAACCATCTGAGAATCTATGAAACTGTACCAACTAGTGGTGAAGCTGTACCAACTAGCTTCAAGCAAGTAGCTCCGGGGTATTTGGCCGTAGGCACTCCCAACAATCCCTGAACCAGGTCCTGCACACTCTGATGTAGAGTAAAATACCTTCAGGCAGAAAGACACCAAAGGTGTATGTAGCACTCACTACAGCTGGTCTCAGTAACTCAGTCTGCCACATTCTAAACTCCCGTGGCTTAAACATGAGTTTAAACTCTAAACTCCTGTGGCTTAAAGTCCTCACTAAACCCTGAAGTATATATGAGGTTCCCCACTCTGTCTGATCTCATGGATGCTCGTGCTTTTCCCTTCTATAATTGTATGATACGATGTCTATGTCCTCCAGTACCTTACTACGCAAATGCCAAGAACACTGGCATTAAAAGGGAGTAGTTGTGTTTGTGTTCAATCGTGTCACTCTTTGCAACTCCATGGGCTGGAACCCACCAGTCTCTTCTGTCCATGGAATTTCCCCAGCAAGTATACTGGAGGGGGTTGCGAATTTCCAATTCCAGGGGATCTTTCCAACCCAGGGATCAAACTGGTATCACTTGTGTCTCCTGCCTTGGAAACACAGAATCTTAGCACCACACCAGACACAAGGAACTAGAATTTGTACGTTAACAAGATCCCCAGATGCTGTGTATGCATGTTAGAAGTTTGAGAAACACTGCTCCACTAGACTGAATTTCCTTGGGAGCAGCAGTTGTGCAGTCTCTCCTCTTCAGCATTTATCCCAGGTCCCTAGTAATGCAGCTGGTCTATGGTAGGCATTCAAGAAATAACACTCACACATAGTGTGCATGTGTGTAGACACACATAAAGTGCCGGTGATGTAGCAAAGCTGCTCTACATTAAATAAGTGAACACATGGAATTTTCTAGCTTTTTGTCATGAATCAGATCATTATTCCATGAGGCCAGCAGTTCTAGGCTCGTTGGCTAGTATGTCTCTTAACAAAGAGATTGGAAGTACTGCTCTTCCTGTTTAAAGAAATTCTTGTTGTAACAAAGTGGGTGGCATTTCTCTTTAGGCCTCTAGACAGCTTATTGTGCCCGTTCCAGAGCTAGTCTCATACTCTGATCTGGTCTGGTAGGATTTGTATGATAAGTGTGCTTGGTCATTAGGGCATGCCTTAAGTCTGAAAGTGTACCTTCCTATTGGCACCTATGGAATTTTCACTTCACAGAGCTGGAAGAGGAAAGGGAAAAAAAAAAAATCACAGCTACTTAAATTCAAATCCCATTAGGTTTATCTGTTATCACTTTTTAAGTACTAGGGATAATCAGCAGTTACCTTCGCATTTACCTTGTAGAGGCAGGGACCCTGAGATTATTATTAGCCAGATTTACTATCTGGCCTGTTTTAGGGGCTGTGTATCTGCACCCTTGCACAACAGATTCTATATTGGCTTGTCTATTCCAGAAATGTGATTTATTCTTACTATTATAAAAGACATTTCAGATCCATTACCTTCAGAAGATTTTTGACTTTCAGATTTAGCATCAAGAATTTTTGTTTTAAAATAGCAGTGATTTCAGCAAATGTATTCAATAAAATTGGATGCCATATATCTTTTTGGTACTCTACCTCTTTGTTTTGTCCTGCATTCTTGTAATATGACATGATTTATTATAGTGGGAAACTAGGAAAAGTACTGTTTGCTATATTACAGTTACAGCCACACACATCTATGAAATACTGAAGATCATGGTTACTATATTTTTGCTAAATCATACCTTTTGTGAAGGTGTGAATTTAGTGTGAATTTTGTGTCTTGCTGTAGATTTGGCTTTACAGTTATTGGAAGATTAGAATACTTTGTACCAACCTACTTTCAATACCTCATATTTAGCACAGGAATTCACAATTTTAAGTGTATTTTTGCATATGTCACTCTTAATAATAACCCTTCCTCATTCACTCTGTGTGACTGGATAGGTGTTAATTAGAAAATCTCACTGGGGAATCCTCTTGAGGATTATAGTTTTCTTGGTCTTCGATTTATCTGGGTTTTTATTATTTATCTGAACTGCAGAAGATGAAAGTGGAGAGTCAGGCAGGGATTTAGAAATGTGTTGTCCGTTACAAGCTGGGTAGTCTTGAATGACTGCACCATTCTTGGGTTAGTATCTGAATGTGCCCTCAGGGCCAGGACAGGGAGACCTGGAGGAAGGTTGCAGTAAGCCTCTGACGGGCTTTGGGTCTTCTGCCCAGTGACTTGGAAAACCAGCAGAAATACTCCCCATCAGGGAAAAGGTTGTGGAAATTCCTCCTCATTCATTCCTGAACCTCCTTTGTGAACATCTGGACTCTGGAGAGAGTGGGTTTCAGCACAGAGAAGGCTTCGCCAGCAGGAAACCCTCTTCCATTTTCTGTACTGGGAGAATTCAGAAACGGCTCAGGGACAGACACACAGTGACTCTGCTACACCTGGGAGCCCCAGTCCAACAGGGGAGAGGGCAGCTCCCCTGGCCTTTCTCTGACTCTCTCTTCCTGTTGCGGAGTATTAGCTCTGCCTTATCCCTCTTTAAAGATAAGGGATAAGAATTCAATTTGCTGGCCTCTCTCTTGGAATAAACATTTACTTTTCTTAATTCTCAACCTGGAATAGATTCTTCCATCTCCAAATCTTCTCCATCTGAGATATTATATATACATATATATACACAAAAATATTTTATCTATAAAAATATATATTTTATTTGTTATATATATATATAGGTCAATAGGGAATACATATAAAATTCTTATTGTTGAGTCTATGTTTATGTTCAGGAAATTTGTTCTCTTCACCTTTTGAAACTGCTCAAGAGAATATTCTAGATTCTTTTAAAAGAGCACAGAAATAGAGGGCAGTGTTAGAGGCCAATATCCTTTGGATATTTTTGAGTTACTGACATCCCATCAATATTAAGAATTGGATCACAGGAGGCTTTATAGGACAATCAAATGATGAAAGAAGATAAAATTATCTTAAATTCAGCTTGGGGCAGGTTAATGAAAACAAAATATTAAGTGCAAGAAAGAAGGCCAAATAAAATATATTAAATTTTCTAATATTTTTTTCTTACTACTCCATAGTCAATTTAAAACTGAAATTCAGGCTTTTTATGAACAATGAGAATACTTAATTGATCTGGATGAAAACTCAGGGTAGTGATAAGATTAGAATGGGTTTTATTATTCATCACTCTATCTTCTCCCCCAAGGCTCTCCAATGAAACACTGAGGTTTACAGGTTCCAGTATCATTCAAGGAATCTGTCAGCTGAGATGCTTAGCAGCACCCTGTTCAGTTCAGTCCCTCAATCATGTCTGACTCTTTGCGACCCCATGGAGTGCAGCACGCCAGGCTTCCCTGTCCATCACCAACTCCTGGAGTTTGCTCAAACTCATGTCCATTGAGTTGGTGATGCCATCCAAGCATCTCATCCTGTATCATCCCCTTCTACTCCTGCCTTCAGTCTTTCCCAGCATCAGGGTCTTTTCTAATGAGTCAGTTCTTTTCATCAGGTGGCCAAAGTATTAGATTCAGCTTTAGCATCAGTCCTTCCAATGAATACTCAGGACTGACCTCCTTTAGGATTAACTGGTTTGATCTCCTTGCAGTAGCAACACCCTGTAGTCACCCAATGAATGATATCTCACATTAAAAAAAAAAAAGTGGTAAAAGACATAACATAAAATTTACCATCTTAAGTATTTTTAAGCATACAGCTCAGTAATCTCAATTATATTCACACAGTTGTCAACTATTAGTGGTTATACAGAATGGTATAGCTGCTATGGAAAACAATTTGGCGGATTCTTGAAAAATTAGAATTACCATGTAATTCAGCCTATTGTAACTTGAATTTGAGTACAACACCAACTCAGCTACCAAAATAAAGCTTTTCTTTTTTTTTCCTGGACCGCAGTGTAGCACTCCCCGATAGCATGAGATGACAGAGAGAAAGCTTTCAGTCACACAGGTCTGAGTCACTGACATTTCCCTTGTTCATCTCCTTTCTCTGGTGAGACATTAAATCCACTTATTTTTTCCATCGTGCTTTTATCTTTCACTTTCTCCAATCACATACAATTGACTACCGGAATTCTGCTCATGGAAACAGCATCTGCGAGGTACACAGAGCACGAAAGGCTGGAACTGAAATGGAGAACTCATCATCCATTCATTCAGTGCATATTTACTGAGCATCTCCCACACCCTTGACACTGAACCCTGTATTGAAAATCTAGTGATAAATTAAGTAGAAACATGTCTTCACTTTAAAGGAATTTATGATCTCATGAAAGACAAAAAATTAACATATAGTTACAAAGTGTGATAAGTGCTATGAAGAAAAGCAATTCAGTTCAGTTCACTGACTCAGTCGTGTCCGACTCTTTGCGAACCCATGAATTGCAGCACACCAGGCCTTCCTGTCCATCACCAACTCCCGGAGTTCACTCAAACTCATGTCCATCGAGTGGGTGATGCCATCCAGCCATCTCATCCTCTGTTGTCCCCTTCTCCTCCTGCCTCCAATCCCTCCCAGTATCAGAGTCTTTTCCAATGAGTCAACTCTTCGTGTGAGGTGGCCAAAGTATTGGAGTTTCACTTCAGCGTCAGTCCTTCCAATGAATACCCAGGACTGATCTCCTTTAGGATAGACTAGCTGTAAAAGAAGATTTCAGAGAACACATTCTTGACCCACTGATCCTGGAGGGGCAAGGATCCACTGAGGACAAAGGGTAAGCAGGTGTAGTAGAAACAGGATCAAATTCTACTGGAGGAGTGAAGGAGAATGGTAGCTGAGCATCAAGTCTGTGAACCCCCAAGTGAATATTCAGTTCAGTCCCTCAGTCATGTCCAACTCTTTGTGACCCCAAGAACTACAGTATGCCAGGCTTCCCTGTCCATCACCAACTCCTGGAGCTTGCTCAAACTCATTTCTATCGCGTTGGTGATGCCATCCAACCATCTCATCCTCTGTTGTCCCCCTCTCCTCCTGCCTTCAGTCTTTCCTACTTCAGGGTCTTTTCTAGTGAGTTAGTTCTCCACATCAAGTAGCCAAAGTATTGGAGCTTCAGCTCAGCATCAATCCTTCCAATAAATATTCAGGGCTGATTTCCTTTAGGATGGACTGGTAGGATGTCCTTGCAGTTCAAGGGACTCTCAAGAGTCTTCTCCAGCACCACAATTCAAAAGTATCAATCTTTCAGCTCTCAGCTTTCTTTATGGTCCAACTCTTACATCCATACATGACTACTGGAATAACCATAGCTTTGATTAAATGGACCATTGTCAGCAAAGTATGTCTCTGCTTTTTAATATGCTTTCTAGGTTAGTCATAGCTTTTCTTCTAAGGTCTTTGAATTTCATGGCTGCAATCACCATCTACAGTGATTTTGGAGCCCAAGAAGTAAAGTCTGTCACTGTTTCCGTTGTTTGCCCATCTACTTGCCATGAAGTGATGGGACTGGATGTCATGATCTTAGTTTTTTGAATGCTGAATTTCAAGCTAACTTTTTAAAGTGAATAGTAGAGCTTCCCTTTCAGGGGTATTGGGTGCTGAGAACACAGTAGACAGCACAGGCAACCTGTAGTCAATGGAACCTTGAGTTCTATCAGACATCTGACCTACAGCCACAGTATTTTCCTGAGGGTTTTTTTTTTTTCCCATGGAAAGACATTTTATTTTAAATATGGCACTGTTTACATGTCAATCCCAAATTCTCAATCTATACCTCTCCACAATCCTCCTCTCTTAATAACTGTACATTCATTCTCTAAGTCTATGAGTCTGTTTCTGAGTTTTCTAACATCAAAACTGTCCTGCCTTTAGACTGAAGTTATCATCACTTCATGCCAAAATTCCCATAACTGTCTATTTCAGGTTAAGATCTTTGTCCAAAGGAGAAACCACAGATATCCTTGAACCCTCCTGTTTCTTTCTCCCATGACCAGTTGATTACTCTTTCCTATGGCTCCCACATTAGACACATCTCTTGAATGTATCCTTTGTGCTCTTTCTGTTCCCACCACCTCTGTTCTATATCAACTAGATTCTTAGCTTCCGAATCTGATCTCTCTACTCCTGTTACGCACCCCTGCCTGCTCCCACCTGAGCACACTCTGACTTCCACACTTCCTCCAAGGTTATCACAAAGCACAGATCCACTTAGGTTCCCTCTTTTTCCCACTCCTTCTCCCAGCTTAAAAAAATCTATGTGGCTTCTCATTTCTCTCTAACAGAAGCAGGAGCCTTTGTTGTATGAATACATCACCTCGTATTATTTGCTATTGGCTCTTGTGTGATAGTTGTAGTTTTTCAACTGTATTTCATGGTAATTAATTTGATACTTTGGACTGCATCTAGGCCCTCCAGAGCAACTAGAATAGCAGTAAGCAGGTTGTCTGATTAATATCAACAACTAATAAAGGAAGCCCATGGGTCCTGTTTTATCGCTGGAGGCTGACAAGAACCATGATTTGCCTTTTCATAATTAAAATAATAAACGCTGGCTTTATCTGACCAATCAGAATGTCTAGTTGCCTTCGGGGGCTAGCTGTCTTTGTTTTGAGACCTTGGTCTGTATACACTGGAGGTATTTTTGTGAGAAGAGTGTTAATCCCATGTTAAATCATCCATTCATTACATCAGACACCGCTCACAGAGTTCAATGCACTAATGTGCTCTCCTTTCAAAGCATTTGGGCAAAAAATAGCTTCAAGGTATAAATCTTTTAGTTCTCTAAAGTATAAAGCAGACAAGTTAAACATGATACCAGATTTAAACGGTGTACATTCTCAAAGGAATTCAAGTGGAGTTCCCTCTTTCAGTACTGGACACAAGAAGAGCCTAGAAAATGAATTCTCCATTGACATGGTGAAGGAGAGAATTGCTTTGTTTCTTCTTTCTACTAACACATTCTGGGGGCCTAACTCCATGCCTGCAAAGCTTCTGGTGAATTTAACTCTGTATCTTGAATCATCATCGGGGGTATACTGTACTAATACCTTTTATTAATTTCAAATATTCTGAAGTCTTCAGTGAAAAAAGCCAAATACTAGATACTGCTGAATTTGGGAACCACTATCTCCACCTGAGACTCATTAAGATAACAACCAAGATGCTCTTTAACTAAAATTGGGTTTAGTTTGAATTTCACCATTAGGAAATTCCCTTTGATTTTAGGTACACCACCTCTTCTCAGGAAATTGTTTCACTTTCTTCCCATCATGAAGATGAGGAGGAAATTTTTTTTTTTTCTTTACATTGTGTTTAAATCTTCTCTCTCTCTGTTCTTCCTCTTCTTCTTCTTTTTTTTTTTTTTTTTTTTTGGCCACACTGCNGCAGATGCTTTACCGTCTGAGCCACAAGGGAAGCCCTACCTCAGCCCAGCTGCTGTCTATTGTGATGTGTGTTTTTCTGATATATACCCATTGTCTCACTACCACCTACCCACACTGCTTCTTCAAAAGGAATTACTTCATTGATTTTTGGTAGTAGTATTTACTCACTTTTAATAGAAAATGTCAGTATGGTAGGAAGGATTTGTCTGATATTTAGAATTTTTGGACGAATCCCTAAGTCATTTTCTCTGCATTAAATAAAGCAGTGCATCTTCCTTTAAAATTAAGAGTACATCTCTTAACACAGAATTAGGCAAAATCAGCACATTCATTATTACATACCATATTTATAATCTTATAAGGCAGAGTTTTCAAGTGCTTTCTAGTTTATATGCTCCTGCCAGTTATCCTTGTTTCCCTTGTCCACATCTATAAAAGAGTTTTTAATGTTTTAAGTGAGTTAACTGAGATTTTCCAGTAAAGTTAAAACACAAAAGAGGCCTCACAGCTTAGAGAAATGAAAACCTCCTGTTATAGACACTGATTTTTAATGGCATGTGATCAAAATTCCTAAGAGTTTTATTCTAAAAAGTTGTTGTAAGAGCATTGTCCTAAAACCTTCTGAGCTATATTCTTTCCTTAAACTGCCAGTGATATCATATTCATATGTATTCTTGTCAAATGCTGTTCTGGTTATGATTAATCATCACCAGTGTGGAATATCATCAGAGATAGGAGAAGAGAATTGGAGGAGGTGGTGAGATGGGAAGTGGGAGAATAAAGGGAAGGGTAGGGGTGGGCTTCTGCTTACTCATCTGCTGTTCTACCCGCCAACAGAGTGGAGAGATGGCACTGCTAGGATAAAGCTTCCTCCTTACCTCCATTCCCAGGCCTTCACAGCAGGAGACTCAACTGCAGACATCACTTTTTAAGGACCCACCAAGAGAAGGCTGGAGAGTCAGGCATGGGAATGAATAAACATGATTGCTGTTGACACAGGACATCCCAAGGTTGGGTGCTGGACTGGGTTTTACCCAGCCGTGTACTGGGAGAAGTATCCTAGAAATGTGTGATGCTCTCCACGGCTCGTACACACACCGTGGGTTATTAGTTTGTCATCCACTGGGGAAATAAAAATGGATTTGGTGGGGAGGCCACTGAAGAGAGGGAGAAATCCTACAGCCCTCTTCTCATTTCTGACTCAGTTAAATAAGTCATTTTTACTTTGGGTTCTAAAAATTAAAAAGGCAGAATTCTTTTTAGCCAGTATGTAACAATTCATTTCATGTTCCTATTACAAAATAAGATGCAGTTTGACTAAACAAAATCTAGGACTGAAGTAGCTTATGACTGTGACTTTTTTTTTAACTTCATGTTGATGGAAAGCTATTTATAAAACACTGAGAATCTGAACAGTGTCTTTGTTGAATTAACAAATTATTGCCCAAATGTTTAAAAAGGGTATTTTATTACATTTATGAATGCCTTGAAAATGTAGGAGATTTCACAAATAAACAGGGAAACAAACACAAAGAATGTTACATGGACCATTTATTTTTTAATAGCTATGTCTGAGAAATGAAATTTGGCTGTTGACTGTGGGTGGTGAGTGTTGCCATAGCAACATATTTCTTAGGCAAAACTGGAGGGGGATCATGGTGATGAGGGTAAAAGTCAGGAAATAGACTAGTTGAGATAGGTTTGGGGACAATATGAGACCATGAATATTTTAATTCAAGGTGTGCAAGGGAGAGTATCTCTGGGAGAATCAAAGATCTGACATGAGAGATGCAATACTGTGTATTGGTTTAGCATTTGAGGATTTACGCGATCTGGCCATTTTGGTTCACACAGAGACAGTTCTTGCAGTAGGAAGCTGGAGCAAAAGCAGTCAAAAGGAGAATAAATTAAAGACGCTTTTCTCACACAGAATAATAACAGGAGCACACATCTATTTTGTCAGGTGCTCTTTTGAGTAATTTACACATATTATTTCTTATAATCATCACAAGAACCCTATGAAGAAGGTAATATGTTCTCCCCATTTTGTAGATGGGGCAACTGAGGCAGGGGGAAATTAAGTAACTTTCTTAAGGTCATGAACCTGGTAACTGGTAAAGACGAATTACACCCAGACAATACCTCTCGGAGTCAGTGCTGCTTGAACTCCTCTGTTATGCAGCCACTAGGCTTAAATGCAGCACCATATGAATGAGGAAAACATCAGTTTTTGTGAGGGATCTCTGCGTGTGCTGTGATAAGTTGCTTCAGTTGCGTCTGACTCTGTGCAATCCTATGGACCATAGCCCACCAGGCTCCTCTGTCTATGGGATTCTCCAGGCAAGAATACTGGAGTGGGTTGCTCTGCCCTCCTCCAGGAGATCTTCTCAACCCAGGGATCAAACCCACATCTCTTATGTCTCTTGCATTGGCAGAAAGGTTCTTTACCACTAGTTCTACCCGGGAAGCCCTGTGTGGGCTCTATTTTCTAAGAACTTGAAGATCATCTTGAAGGAAGGAGGATCTTAGTAGCAAAATCCTTGAGGAAAATAAACAATAAGGTATTTCTTATTCTTTTAAAAAGGAGAGAAAAAGAGTGTTGGGGAGAGCCAGGGTCTATAGGTTTGAAGCTATTTTTGCTCTTAAGACCTGTTAGTAGAGCCTACTCAACCAGTGCTGGGCAGAAAGAAAGTCCATGGTCAGAAGTTACAACGCTCTGAGCTCATGGTCATCCTCCGGGTAACCAAAGGCAAGCCATTTTAACCCCTTTGTGCTTTAGTTTTCTTGTCTTTCAGAAATGAGAAATAATAGCTGGCTGCTTTTGTTACAGAGGTGTTGTGAAAATCCAATGATGCGGTGAATGTGAAAATGGTTCATAAACTCGACAGGACAAAGCAAACATAAAAGGAGTATTATTAGAGTTAATGACCGTCAGCATCATTTGCAGCTTTTCTTGGCCTTGATAATGAGTGTGCATGTAGTCACTTATCTAGGGAGGATGTGAGACTGGAATCTGGTTTTGAAAGGCAAACAGTTCTGGCGGGAAGGTTATTCACAGCATAGAGAAAGAGGTCTGTTTAAAATGGCTTTGTCGGATATGTAGCTCTTATAATAAGAGCCAAGATGTAGTGACAGCTTACCACTTGCCAGGCACTGTTATAAGCACTTTTCGCCTGCTTTAGCTCATTTATTCCATATAACAGCCCTATACACTAGGTACCATTTCTATTTTCCCAGCATTCATAGATACGGACACTGGGGAAGGTAGGTAAAAAGCAAGCTTATTCAAGGTTTCCGAAATAGGCAGTTACAAGTCCAAGTCTAAAAACCTGGCATTGAGCTCGAGAGTCAATGCTTTTACCTGCTTTATTGTCCTGCCTCTATGTAACATACTCTCAATACATTAAAAATAGGGTGTATGCGCAATGCATCAGCATATGTGTATAAATTATTTTTATTTATATTTTGTTTATTTTCAGTAAAAGGGAAAGAAGCTCTTTCTACCTAGGTGATACACGTATTTTACTATTGAGAGAACTGGAGNCTTTATTGTCCTGCCTCTATGTAACATACTCTCAATACATTAAAAATAGGGTGTATGCGCAATGCATCAGCATATGTGTATAAATTATTTTTATTTATATTTTGTTTATTTTCAGTAAAAGGGAAAGAAGCTCTTTCTACCTAGGTGATACACGTATTTTACTATTGAGAGAACTGGAGAACACTAATTGTTGATTTCACAGTTGGACAGCTTTATGAAAATGACAATAAAAGAGAGGCAGTTAACTCTGAGCTGAGGGGCCCAGGTTATGCCATGAACTATTCAACTGTATTAGGCGGCAGCTCTGGATGCCAAGGGCTCCCCATAATGAAGTTTGCATAGGTCAGTGTGCCTGCCTTCTGGGAGCTTTCAGACTAGATGTGAAGACAGGATGTGAACACGGCAGGAAAAGTAGCAAACCAGAAGTTCAAATAAAACACTAAAAGCTTAGAAAGGAATATCCATAGTTCTGCTAGAGTTGCGGGTGGGGCACGATTATGACTTGGCTTACACATCTCTTTACGTCTGTAAGTAACGTCCTCATTTGTTCCATGGTCTATTCCTTTGGTTAGTATGTGTTGCAGGTCACTAAATCTGTATTCATTCTGCCTATGTCTCATAGGCTACTCGTTTGCTCATTATCCACATATGCCATGTGTTTTTGCCTGTATATCACAAGCTACCCACTTACTATCTATACTTATCATTTCTTGTGCATTTCATCCATCTTGTTTGTTTTGAGGTTTTTATAGCAGAAGTGAATATTGTCAAATAACATAGAGAATATATTAGAAGATAGGATGTGAAATGATCTGTCTTCAGTGCTGATGTAAATTTCATCCAGAAGCAACAAAATGTACTGACCAGAGGTAAGGGAGCTAAGGATAAGCCTAGGGGAATGCCAACAGATAGCAAAAAAGGAGAAGGCAAAAAAAGTCAGAGGGGAAGGAAAACCAAGATTCCATGATAAAATGTGCCATGAAGTCAAATGAAGAAGCTTCAGAAGAGAGTCCCCAGTGAAGATGCTGATAAGAGAGACATCTTCCCCAGAAGATAAAACCTTTCCAGAGCTTTGACCTTGACTGGCTTTCAGAAAACAATGGCAATAAGTAAGCAGTAGCGGAAGTGAGGAGGATGGACTTGGGATGACCGATGGCCTTGTACCGTGTACCATGGAAGTTAAATGCACAGGAGTTGACATCCATTTAATTAGGCCCCAGCTTGTGTTCTGGCTTTGGACAATTCATTTAATGTCTCAAGACCCAATTTCCTCAACTGTAAAATAGGATAAAAATAGCACTCATAGAGTTATCAAATGAGATAATGCATAAAAGTAAGGACCTAATTAATTGCAGCTATTATTTTTGACTACCACTTTTCAATGAATATTAGTGAAAAAAACATTCCAAATATGGGAGAGTTTGCTCAGAACAGAATGAGAGCTCCTCTACTGGACATAGTATCAAGGGTAGCATGTAAGACAAGTATGGAGGGAAGGATCTGGACTGAATGTGGGGAAAGAGAATGGTTAGGGGTAGACAGGCTACTGCCAAAGCCAGATCTTCAGGCAGGTTTCCCCTAACCCTTTCCCACCTCTGACATGATTTCATTAGTCTATAGGCCTAGAACAACATGATTAAACTAAATACCTTTATTCCTTCCTCAATGGCTGTATCTTTTGGACAGTAACAGAGACTGCTTTATACATGATCCAGATTCATGATAAATCCCTCCCTTATTAATAAAAGAAAAAGTTAGGTGAGAGGCACAATCACTTGGGCATTATTTTATTCTGAAAGGTCTAGAAAATAGTCCAGATGTATTTCTTTTCAGGTATTGCTCAATTTCTCTTTAAGAAAAAAAATTTTTTTGGAGAAATAAGTTAATTTGCAAAATCCTCTTGTTATCATCTGAATAAAAAATTATTTCTAAAAATTATTCATAAGCATACACATTACTGATAGTTCAATCAAAGTAGTTCACTTGTAGATACTTAGAAAAAAGTTAAGGTCATAGACCCATTGATTCCTTTGGAATCCTAGAAGGGAAATTTAATCTTGAGTTCAAATTCACTTCCATTTTCTCCCACCAGGTTTCTATCCACCCATTACAATTCAGCCTTGCTGGTTTAGTTGTGTGAGGGAGACAGATGACAGCAGGGCATCAAGCAGATGCCGTGTGGTGTGCACTGAAGGAGGACCGGTGTGTTGGAGATAATGCAGACACTCCAAGGGCACAACTACTGAAACACATTTGAATCAAAGTGAGACACATGCATACTGTTCCCAGACTCACTAACTAGATGAAGGAACCTGTTGACATAGAAGAATGGCACTTCATCAGGACATCTTGTTTTCTGAGATAAAAGTGATAGACTCAAGTTATACCAACCAGAAAAAAATTCCAAGTGTGATATATATAGATGAGGACTTGATTCTTTCCAGAACCATCATAGATAATTTAAAGATAAGTAGGAGTTATCTAAACTTCTGTTTATGAAGGAGAAAGGGCATAAATAGATCCCCACTTTCACCCATATGTAAATAATTTAATTATCATCGAAAGGTGATTCCAATTTATTCTGTGGCTACAGAATAAATACTCTTACAGTAAACATTTCCCTGATCCATCTTCAAGTATTTTTAGAATATTTATATTTGAAGGTACTTGGAAAAGAATAAACACGAGTTGTGTCATGTACCCTGGAATATCTGATTAAAAAAAGAAGATACAGGAAAACTTCTTGAATTTGTACTCTGCCTTGCTTTTACAAAATGGGACCTAATATAACATGCACTTTTAGAAAACGGAATTAAGTATACTTGGTGTAAACAATAAACACTTTTCTTCAACCTCAGGATGAAGAATAATATTTTTGGACATAATTTCAGTAGTGTTATTTATATGCAAATAATAAATAGGCAAATTACATAGAACTGCTGCGATTTCTCTTCTTAGATTTCTCTTCTTAGAGTGCCTGAATTTTCCAAATCAAATTATTTCTTAAAGCAGCATAGATATGATTAATAAGGGAATATGAAGGGGCAATAGAAAAGATCACTGAACATTAGAATTCCCCTGGAAAATCTGGATAATATATGGCAACTGCATTTTTTCTGTTTAAATCGATTTTCTATTTTCATCAAGTAATACGCATGACAGTGTCAACAGCATACAATTCTGTTACCAAGCCAGTACTCCCCTGACTACGGATCCCTATTTCCCACTCCCCTCCTCCCACAGCTTTGTGTTTTCATGTTGACCTCCATGTCGTTAAGGGCTTCCCTAGTGGCTCAGATAGTGAAGAATCTGCCTGTAATGCAGGGGACCCAGGTTCAATCCCTGGGTCTAAAAAGATCCCCTGGAGAAGAGAATGGCAACCCACTCCAATATTCTTGCCTAGAGAATTCCAGGGACAGAAGAGTCTGGTGGACTACAGTCCATGGGGATGCAAAGAATCGGACATGACAGTGACTTAACACTTTTCCATGTCATTAAATAAGACCTTTATATTTTAACTTCAAGATATTCCAGTTTTAGACTGAAGGAGGATGAGGACTTAACTCTTCTTTGACCACCACCAACTACTTATGGGCATACTTTCCTGACTCTCATCTGTTATTATGGCTCTGTCTTTCTTTTAGAATAGTTTTAGATTCTCAGAAAAGTCACAAGGATAGTACAGAAAGCTCGAGTATTCCATGCACCAGTTTCCCATATTACTAAATGTGCTCTTTGTTCATTAAGCACCCTGGTGTCCTAGCCTTTCCTTCTTGAAGAGGTCTCTTAGAGGCCATAGATGGATGCATCTCTGAGTCTGCTAGACTTCTGCAGTCTTTCGAATTGCTTCTACCTTCGTCTCTTTTCTTGTACTGTTTTCTTGCTTCCTGACACCTATGTCTGTCTCTCTGTCCATATGTGTCTTTCTCACTCTCTTTTTTATTGATTTCTTCATTTTCATGGAGCACATCCTCCAGGGAGACCTTGTGTGTTTGACAATGAGTTTGGCTTACTCGTGCATTTAGTGGATATTTGTTGGGTCTCAAGTTTTAGGAAGAAAAAGATGTTCCCTTAGTACTGTGAGTTACTGTTGTTGTTTAGTTGCTCAGTTGTGTCTGACTCTTTTGCAACCCCATGATCGGTAGCCCACGCGCTTCCTCTGTCTATGGGATTTCCCAGGCAGAAATACTGGAGTGTGTTGCCATTTCCTTCTCCAGGGGATCTTCCCAACCCAGGGATCAAAGCTGCTGTTCCTGCTGCTGCTAAGTCACTTCAGTTGTGTGCGACCCTGTGCGACCCCATAGACAGCAGCCCACCAGGCTCCTCTGTCCCTGGGATTCTCCAAGCAAGAATACTGGAGCAGGTTGCTGCATCTCCTACACTGGCAGGCAGATTCTTTACTGCGATACCTGGGAAGCCCGGTATTGTGTGTTATTACTTAACTCTTTCCTACATTCCAGTTGTATTTACAATATCCAAGCCATTCTTCTTAATTCTTCTCATAAAACCTATTTTTTTCTTCTTGGATATTTTTAGAATCTTCTATGCCGCCAACACTGGCTTCTAAAACCTACCTCTACCCTGATCTCTGAATATTATAGGAATCTGGTCTACTCTTTTGGATTGAACAGTAATGAACTAAACAGTGCATTGAAAGCTGTGTGTCTAAGTATGTGGCCGCTATCTGAAGGCCTTTCTATCATAGAACTTCCAGTGTCAGCTGGTGTTTAATGGTCTTTCCTCTGGACTAGCTAGACTAGTTAGAGTCCTCAGAGAAGGTGCTTCTAACCTCTGATCTGGAGGGCAAAAGTCTGGCTGCTCATCTTCTATTTTAACATACAATCCTCCAAAGGCAGGAGATAATATATTTTATACTTTGCTGAGATTAAAACTCCTGGGATGAGTATGAGCTGCCATCCAGCTTCGCAAGGAAGGGGAGAGGACACAAGGCTTTTACTCCTTTTTAAAAAAGACTATCAGTTATAAATTAATTTATAGGTATCATTAATTTGAATCTTTTGAGAAATTCTTCTCTATAAAATTAAGTTGTTCCTCAGATGCCCACTGTCAATTTCAGATTTAACTTTCTAGCCCATCTGCTTTCCAGGTTCCCACAATTTGCCACCACTGTGTCCACCCCGATTATCTTTGTCTTTATTAAGCTATTTTAAAAATCCTTCTCTTGTTGTGCTACTGGAATTTGAGCAAGGAATGAAAGCTAATCAGTTCANTCTTAAAGCAGCATAGATATGATTAATAAGGGAATATGAAGGGGCAATAGAAAAGATCACTGAACATTAGAATTCCCCTGGAAAATCTGGATAATATATGGCAACTGCATTTTTTCTGTTTAAATCGATTTTCTATTTTCATCAAGTAATACGCATGACAGTGTCAACAGCATACAAGTCTGTTACTAAGCCAGTACTCCCCTGACTACGGATCCCTATTTCCCACTCCCCTCCTCCCACAGCTTTGTGTTTTCATGTTGACCTCCATGTCGTTAAGGGCTTCCCTAGTGGCTCAGATAGTGAAGAATCTGCCTGTAATGCAGGGGACCCAGGTTCAATCCCTGGGTCTAAAAAGATCCCCTGGAGAAGAGAATGGCAACCCACTCCAATATTCTTGCCTAGAGAATTCCAGGGACAGAAGAGTCTGGTGGACTACAGTCCATGGGGATGCAAAGAATCGGACATGACAGTGACTTAACACTTTTCCATGTCATTAAATAAGACCTTTATATTTTAACTTCAAGATATTCCAGTTTTAGACTGAAGGAGGATGAGGACTTAACTCTTCTTTGACCACCACCAACTACTTATGGGCATACTTTCCTGACTCTCATCTGTTATTATGGCTCTGTCTTTCTTTTAGAATAGTTTTAGATTCTCAGAAAAGTCACAAGGATAGTACAGAAAGCTCGAGTATTCCATGCACCAGTTTCCCATATTACTAAATGTGCTCTTTGTTCATTAAGCACCCTGGTGTCCTAGCCTTTCCTTCTTGAAGAGGTCTCTTAGAGGCCATAGATGGATGCATCTCTGAGTCTGCTAGACTTCTGCAGTCTTTCGAATTGCTTCTACCTTCGTCTCTTTTCTTGTACTGTTTTCTTGCTTCCTGACACCTATGTCTGTCTCTCTGTCCATATGTGTCTTTCTCACTCTCTTTTTTATTGATTTCTTCATTTTCATGGAGCACATCCTCCAGGGAGACCTTGTGTGTTTGACAATGAGTTTGGCTTACTCGTGCATTTAGTGGATATTTGTTGGGTCTCAAGTTTTAGGAAGAAAAAGATGTTCCCTTAGTACTGTGAGTTACTGTTGTTGTTTAGTTGCTCAGTTGTGTCTGACTCTTTTGCAACCCCATGATCGGTAGCCCACGCGCTTCCTCTGTCTATGGGATTTCCCAGGCAGAAATACTGGAGTGTGTTGCCATTTCCTTCTCCAGGGGATCTTCCCAACCCAGGGANACATTTTTCTTGCTGCCATCCCCTCTCTCACATTCCATGAAATCTGCAAGATTATGGGAAGCCTGATGTTATGGGGTGAGCCAGCTACATATTGTAGTCATCAATGGTAAGAAGTTAAGGTCTTTAAGTTAACCATGATGAGGGCGCTGTATATTGAATCCCTGCTCTGTGAGTATGTGAAGGGGATTTCTGAGACCTGAACTGGGGAGTGGGGAATGTGGAGGACTTGAGGATAGGGAGGGAGGAAGGGAAGAAAGCCACCAGCAGCCTGACCTCAGCTTAGTAGTATGACATTTTGAAGCTGTATGTTGCCTCAATACAATAGGAGAAAGATGAATTTTGGAACTCATGGCGAAACAAACAGTGCTGCCCTCGTAATCCAAAGTGCTAGTGCTACAGGAAAATTGCAATGCTCAAAACCTTTATCAACCTTCAATTGATAAAATCCAAAAATCACTCAGCGACCTGAAGAGTACAGAGCATTAATGAGTCACCAGCTACCAAGTCGTGAAGAATCATTAGGCATTGTAAAACAACTTGATAAGAAAAAAAGTTCTCCAATTGTTCTATTGTTCCAAGTCTTTAATTGGGTATTGAAATTCAGTTTTATTTTCCTTGGGTTTGAAGCTGGGTTTTATCTTCAGGAAATAACCTGGAAGACTATTCTTATCCATTTCCTGCTTCGAATACATCAAGTTTCAATCAGGAAAATGAAAAGGGAGGAAAAGAATGAAGTATGAAGTCAAATAGAAGACTAAAAGATGGGGCTGAAATAACTCTCCAGAAATAAAAACAAAATATGCTAAAATCAGTTACAATGTGCTAAGAAATTAAGCAAGGAGGAAAATCAAAGCAAGACTTTCATTACTAAGTTCTTTAAATATGCAGAATATTTTTCAGGCTTTGAGTATGAAAGCAGACAGGCATTGATGCCTTCTAGCTAAACTCTAAGAATAATGTCTATTTATAACAATGCTTTATCATGATTTGCTATACCATAGCATAGTTTTCTTTTTCCCATTTGATATTAAATATGAAGCTAATTTTTATATAAAGTAGGGAATGTTAGGAAAAGAATGTTAGAGGCATGTGTTGGACATCTGAACTCAGAAACTGCCTATTGCATGTCAAACATTGAGCTGGGTTCTTCTTTATAAACAAGGTTATTTTTCTGATGCAACAAGACAGCAAAGCAAGTAAGATATGGGGTTGGCAGGGAGCGGGGAGGGAAGTGAGCATTGCACAACAGAAGGGCACAGGGCTGAGAAAAGTAAATGAAACTAAGAAAGACTGAAAATACTGGTGCTTTAAAAGCAAAAAGCTAAAAGGCATAAGTAAACAGGGCCAAACAAACAGAGGAATGGTGACTGGATTAAAATTCACATTCTCTATACTAACTTGCCATTTTCATCAAATTTCAAGATGAGTTATAGCGTCAGAGTTATGCAATTGTACCAGTAAGGGTATTTGCTTATGGAAAAACAATCCTTTTGTGAGGGAAGTGCCATCACCTATAGGTTCAGAAAGAACCTATCACATTTTTTTTTATGACATACTTACTATGTCTTTCTCATAGAAATTAAGAGCACAGGATTATCACCAAGTTGTTCTTTTTTAAACTACTGCTTTATGATTGCCTGACTTATAGGAAAGAAAACAAAAAGAGTACCCACTACCCTCACAGAAGGGAAGTACAGATACTTCTATTTCTTAAATCAAACTAGCTGCTACCAAAGACATTGCTGCTTCAAGGCAATGATATCTCTGGTTTTGCTTCAATTGCTATCAGATGATTCTCAGTGTTTGGTGCAATGCCTGCCTTCAGCAAATGCTGCTTCTTTTCCCTCCCACACAGGATGTGAGAATCAACAGTTCTCCTCAGTGGGTTCCCCCATCAGTTCTGGATCCCATGAGATAAATCCCTGAAGCTTGCTAGTCCCACAAGCACTGTGTAAACTTACTGAAAATCCCAAGTAATAGAGAAAACAGCATCCCGTGGCTTACTGATTTGATTGTCACAGTTCTCAAATCCTTTCCATTGCCAAAATAATTAACCCCAGCACAATCATAAATGCTGAAAATTTCATGAGCATATTAAAAGTATCTCATGTATTATAAATGTTTTCTTTCTACATTCAGCTCAACTTTTCGAGTACTAATTATTCCCAAAATATTTCCGAATTTGTTTGATAATTCACTCGAGATCAGTGGACTATAAATGCATTCTAATGGCTTAGAATATTCTACTTATCTATCTCTGATTGTGCGATTCAATTATTTCAACATTGGTGATTGTGCTCTTGTAATAACTTCAGTAGAAGAGAAACTCCAAAGAACGTGGACTCTTGTGAACAAAATTTGGAGTATAGTTGTTTTTTGTAAGGACGCTTATAGGTTTTTTGGGACTCTGTGTATCTTACTATCACATTGAGAAAACTGGGTTCAAGGAAATTTATATTATTTTTATGGTTTTAGCAATGTCTGGGTAAATGGTGTTCAGTATCTCAAATGCCTACAAGACTGAAGGATTTCACTTTCCTCCACTGGCAGATAGCCTACCTCCCCTGAGTTGCATTCACTTAATAAACATTTACTGAAAGTCACCAATTTTTTGAGGCTTTTTTTTTTCATCTTGAAGGACTATGAGCAAATAAATACCTCAGTCCTCATGGAACTTATATTCTAGCAGGGAAGAGCAACAATACACAGATCAACCTGATAAACAGCATCAGATGCATGCCATGAAGACAACGAGGGCTTCCCTGGCGGCTCAGACAGTGAAGAATTAGATGGGAGATCAAAAAGGCTTCTGGAAGAAGGTGGCGTTTGAGCAGAGAAACCAGTTTTTGCTTGATTTGTGGTTCCTTCTGGAATGACGCACTAAATCTCATAGTTCTTATTTGTCTAGCTGATATGCTAGAGCCCTGCTAATGGCATTATAGTGAACATAAGCCCTGCATCTGCATAAGGGTCTTTCAACTACTTACTGAGTCTTTCTATTGCTGAGACCCTACTGGATTTTCAGCACTACAGGTGAGTTGTGAGATCAACATTAGATTCCATGACAGTAATTAAATATTAACATAATTTTACTATAGCACATATAGTATATGATGATGGTGGTAATGATAATATAATAAAAGGCAATCAGGATAAATTTAAAAACCGATGGTAAATATACAATTTGCTCTTATTTCAGATAATTCATTAAAACAAGAATTTAAAATTCCACATATTTTCATATTATTGTTTCTATAAAAGTAAGTTTCTTAAGACTTTATCACATNATATGATGATGGTGGTAATGATAATATAATAAAAGGCAATCAGGATAAATTTAAAAACCGATGGTAAATATACAATTTGCTCTTATTTCAGATAATTCATTAAAACAAGAATTTAAAATTCCACATATTTTCATATTATTGTTTCTATAAAAGTAAGTTTCTTAAGACTTTATCACATGTTGATTATCTCATGTTGACGTAACAAACTGGAAAACTCTTAAAGAGATGGGAATACCTTTACTTGCCTCCTGAGAAATCTGCATGCAGGTCAAGAAGCAACAGTTAGAACAGGACATGGAAAAATGGACTGGTTCCAAATTGGGAAAGAACGTTAAGGCTGTATAATGTCACCTTGCTTATTTAACTTATATGCAGAGTACATCTTGCAAATTGCTGGGCTGGATGAAGCACAAGCTGGAATCAAGATATCTGGGAGAGACATCAGTAACCTCAGATACACAGATGACACCACCCTTATGGCAGAAAGCAAAGAGGAACTAAAGAGCCTCCTGATGAAAGTAAAAGAGGAGAGTGAAAAAGCTGGTTTAAAACTCAACATTCAAAAAACTAAAATCATGGCATCTGTTCCCATCACTTCATGCAAATAGATGGGGAAACAATGGAAATGGTGAGAGACTTTATTTTCTTGGGCTCCCAAATCACTGCAGATGGTGACTGCAGCCATGAAATTAAAAGATGCTTGTTCCTTGGAAGGAAAGTTATGACCAACCTAGACAGCATATTAAAAATCAGAGACATTGCTTTGCCAACAAAGGTCTATTTAGTGAAGGCTATGGTTTTTCCAGTAGTCATGTATGGATGTGGCAGTTAGACCATAAAGAAGGCTGAGTGCTGAAGAATTAATGCTTTTTTGAACTGTGAAATTAGAGAAGACTCTTGAAAGTCCCTTGGACTGCAAGGAGATAAACCAGTCAAGCCCAAAGGAAACCAATCCTGAATATTCATTGGAAGGGCTGATGCTGAAGCTGAAGCTCTAATACTTTGGCCACCTGATGCAAAGAGCTGACTCACTGGAAAAGAACCTGATGCTGGGAAAGATTGAAGGTGGGAGAAGGGGATGACAGAGGATGAGATGGTTGGATGGAATCACCAACTTGATGGACATGAGTTTGAGCAAGCTCCAAGAGATGTTGTGAAGGACAGGGAAGCCTGGCGTGCGGTAGTCCATGAAATCTCAAAGAGCCAGACATGACTTGGTGACTGAATGACAACAAGTACAACCTTATTGCTTGTTACTGAATATATCTTTTTCCACTGGTTTCTTTGAAAGCATTCAGATCGCAAGTGTTCCGGAATACTTTCAATTGCAAAGAATAAACTGCCAGGTGTAACCTAGAGGCCAACTGTAGTCTTATACTTCCAAGTTCCCTGTGAGGACTTCAGTGAAGCAATAGGACAAATCCTAATTTACAAAGATGTTGGGGGACAAAAATATACTCTAAGTGCTATAATAACACTGTTCTGTCTCATCTCTATTTATAATGGTTCTATTCAGTTGGATACACTATTTGATTTGGTTATTTTCTAAACCTGATTGATTCCTCATCTTGACTTTTTGTTTTACCTTTTCCCATGACTGTTCATGATATTTAAATAATTTCAACTAATCAATAGGAGTTTTTTTTCCCCTTTTAATTATGGTGATTGTATTAAAGAATTAATTAGCTTCTATCATGAAAATAATAAAATTAAGTCTAAACTAGGTCATCATTCTTTGTTAGTTTATAAAAGAATGCTTCAGTAATCATAACTGCTCATTAAAGTTAATTCTATTGTCTCATTTGTTATTGAATGTCCTTTTTATTCATTGACATTTAAGATAATTAATTGTTACTAGTCCAAGGACTACAAGATCCCAAATACATTTACTGTGAAAATTTGGCTAATTTATCAAATAGAAAAATCATCTTTAAAAGAATGTTTTCTAGCATAACTCTTTGGGAAAAAGTTAGCTGGTTTTATGTTTTATTAATGCTAATTGAATACATAGTTGGTTGAGAACTCTTGGAAAGTATGACTACAGAGTCTTTTTTTCAACAAAAGACTTGAACTGAAAAATCTAGAATGATCAGGTTACTGTTTATAAGCTCACCAGGACCTTTTACCATAGATATCTACATGTGTGCGTTTTCAGTCACTTCAGTCTTGTCTGACTCTTTGTGACCCCATGGCCTGCTACCTGCCAGGTTTCTCTGTCCATGGGATTTTCCAGGCAAGAATACTGAACTGGGTTGCCATGCTCTCTTCCAGGGGATATTCCTGACCCAGGGATCAAACACGTGTCTCTTGCATTGCAGGCAGATTCTTTATCTACTGAGCCACGTAGGAAGCCCTATAGATAGATGTATGCTGTATATTGTGAAAATAATTTACTTAACACTTTTAATTTTGCCAGAAACTTCCTTTATTAAGCTTCAACTAGTTAGATGAGTAAACTGAATTTTGCTTGAACAGAAAAATAAATAGCAGATTCATTCTCAGTAAGAATTTATCTTTTGATCCATGAGACAAAATTCTGGAAACACAGAAAAGAACATGGTGCAGACTGCTGCCAGTTCTAATAGTTAGAAGAGGAACTCAGAAGGAGTTGGATCAACAACACAGAATTTAAGCAAAAATTATCAAGGAGTCATAGAGTAAAAGAATCTTGCAAATGCTGAGTTTAAAAAGATACCTTAAATTACATGAAATAATCAACTACCTCCCCTAAAAATCTCTCCTAAAAATTCCTAGTGACTGTCTTCCAGCCTACGATTAAACACACACAATGGCAACTCACTATCACACTTCTATCTTTTATATTTCTATTACAAAGTAATTATAATAAAAATGAAACCTGCTGCTATTCATCCTAGTTTTATCCTCAGAGGGGTTAAATAGACCCTGTCTTCGGATAGAAAATATCAACCACCCATCTGTGGAGCTAAATGGGGCTACCTACCATCCTCCCCTCATTCTAGAGTCTAGAAACCATTTCTATTCATGTGGCCTAGAATGACATCAGCTTTCATAGGTGGACACCACCATTTGACAGGAAGTGAGCTCAGGCAGTTTTAACAAGGTTACTGTCAAGTCCTGTATCCCAATTAAAATGATTCAGAGTCGAATTCATCATCCTTTTGAGTTTTTAGCTTAATTTTTTGGTCTTCTACAAATCACATCACATATGCCTATACCCTGAGTCATATGCTTATAATTTGGCCCAAACAACAAACATATTGAAAAGTTACAAGATTACCTAGGCAATTGATGCCCTCCTAGAAACTTCTAGGTTTATGTTAAACTTTCAGTTTGATGCAGTACAGTCACCTAACCAGTTTGTAATCTACCTAATTATAGTAGAATTTAGCTATTTCTGAATTGATGCTTTTGANAATTTGGCCCAAACAACAAACATATTGAAAAGTTACAAGATTACCTAGGCAATTGATGCCCTCCTAGAAACTTCTAGGTTTATGTTAAACTTTCAGTTTGATGCAGTACAGTCACCTAACCAGTTTGTAATCTACCTAATTATAGTAGAATTTAGCTATTTCTGAATTGATGCTTTTGAACTGTGGTGTTGGAGAAGACTCTTGAGAGTCCCTTGGACTGCCAGGAGATCCAACCAGTCCATTCTGAAGGAGATCAGCTCTGGGATTTCTTTGGAAAGAATGATGCTAAAGCTAAAACTCCAGTACTTTGGCCACCTCATGCGAAGAGTTGACTCAATGGAAAAGACTGATGCTGGGAGGGATTGGGGGTAGGAGGAGAAGGGGACGACAGAGGATGAGATGGCTGGATGGCATCACCGACTCGATGGATGTGAGTCTGAGTGAACTCCGGGAGTTGGTGATGGACAGGGAGGCCTGGTGTGCTGCCATCCATGGGGTCGCAAAGAGTCAGACACAACTGAGCAACTGAACTGAACTGAACTGAACTATTTCCCTAAGAACTGAAACATTGAGATGCCTTCTATATATATAAGCTGATATCCAGAGAATTTGTTATGTATGGTTATCTTTGAACTTAATAATACCATCAAAGAAAGAAATGGAATTGCTCACTTTTTGTTTCTTTTTTCTCCTCCTTCCACAGTCCAGTCAGCAACAGGTATGGCTGATTTTCTTCTACATATTGATTTAATCCTTTCCCTGCCATGATCTCACTGACCTTTGTCCAAGAATATTTCACCTCAGTTTATCACCTCATAACCAGAGGTAGATCCATGTTTGAGGAGATCTGGAGCTTATTTTTAGGGCCTTCTTTAAGAAAAATAATAAAAAATTCAAAAATAAAATTCTGTCTATTGAAGGTGACCTTGCAAGGAAGAAAGCGGAGCTTAGCTTCACAGGAAAGTTGCTTCTGGGTTCACTGATTGTCAGTTCTTAGAGTAGTGTGGTCACAAGACTGACATGGTTCCTGACCCCAAGGCACTTGCATTCTAACCACAGGAAATAGTTCTCTTGCATGAAGGTCAGCAGCAGATGATGGCCTTCAGATGCTGATTTAATATGAGCACAATGTTGGCACAAAGGATGGGAAGTTAGACTTTAAAACAAACTGATTGATGATCCCTTTGCTTTCTCCTTTCTTTCTTTTCTTTCTTATTGTTTTAGTTCTAGTTGTTTGTTTGTTTGTTTAAACTACTATTCCTTACTCAGTTGGTAAAGAATCCGCCTGCAATGCAGAAGATCCCGGTTTGATTCCTGAGTTGGGAAGATTCGGTGGAGAAGGGATAGGCTATCCACTGCAGTATCCTTGGGCTTCTCTTGTGGCTCAGCAGGAAAAGAATCTGCCCACAATGTGGGAGGCCTGGGTTCGATCCCTGGGGTGGGATGATCCTCTGGAGAAGGGAAAGGCTACCCACTCTAGTATTCTGGCCTGGAGAACTCCATGTACTGTACAGCCCATAGGGTCTCAAAGAGACCGAGCCACTTCCACTTTCATTTATATTCCTCTTCATCGAGAATCCCATGGACGGAGGAGCCTGGTAGGCTATAGTCCACAGGGTCGCAAAGAGTTGGACACGACTGAGTGACTTCACTTTCATCCTGACTCACACCCCACCCAGAGCTACCTTTCCCAACTTGACTTCATGTTTTAATTTAAGAATCTACCCCTGGGAAGCTATTTTCCAAACTTCTGATTCCTAGACTGCTGTCTTCCTAGTCCCCCTCTTCAGGGCCATCAGCACCCTTGATAAGCAGGCAGGAAAGTGTGCAGTTGAGAAAAGCAGGGACTAGAACCTCACGCTTTGTGTTTTTCACAGTGGCCTTGTTCCCTGTTGTGGATGGATGTCAGGAGACACTGTGTGAACATATTTGTGGTTTTATGTTTTATAAAAGCCAATATTTGTTATGATGATGAGTATTTAAACATCAATTTATTACCTTAAATTGAATATACATGAGCCATTTGAGATTTGCTGTATACCAAGCTCTTTCTGAATGGCCACTTTTTTTTTAAATTGAAGTCTAGTTGATTAACAATGCTGTGTTAGTTTCAGGTGTACAGCAAAGTGATTCAGTTATACACATACATCTATACATACATACTTTTTCAGATTCTTTTACATTATGGGTTATTACAAGATCTTCAATACAGTTTCCCATTCCATACAGCAGGTCCTTGTTTATGTATCAGTTCAATTCAGTTCAGTCGCTCAGTCGTGTCTGACTCTTTGCAACCCCATGAATTTCAGCATGCCAGTCCTCCCTGTCCATCACCAACTCCCAGAGTTCACTCAAACTCATGTCCATTGAGTCAGTGACGCCATCCAGCCATCTCATCCTCTGTTGTCCCTTTCTCCTCCTGCCCATTTTATGAATAGATACAAATTATATATATATATATATATATATACACATACACATATGTGTGTGTGCATGTGTGTGTGTATTAGTCGCTCAGTCATGTTCTACTCTTTGTGGCCCTTTGGACTGTAGCCTGCCAGGGTCTTCAGTCCATGGGATTCTCCAGGTGAGAATACGGGAGAGGGTTGCCATGCCCTCCTCTAGGGGGTCTTTCCAAGCCAGGGATCAAACCTGCGTCTTTTGTGTCTCCTGCACTGCAGGTGGATTCTTTACCTGCTGAGCCATTGGGGAAGCCCCAATTCCACATATAAGTGATATCAAATGATATTTCTCTTTCTCTGTCTGACTTACTCCACTTAGTATGATAATCTCTAGGTCCATTCATATGGCTGCATATGGCATTATTTCATTCTTTTTATGGCTGAGTAATATTACTTTTTATGGCCAAGTAATATTCCATTGTGTGTGTGTGTGTGTGTGTGTGTGTGTGTATACACACTGCATTTTATCTTGAATGTCCGCCCTTACACTGTGAAAACATATTCTGATAATATTACTACATTCTCTCTTAAAATGTAAGGCAGCGAAAATGAGCCACCTGAATCAGGAATAAAAAGGAAGCTTTTAAAATGCCAATTTCTAAGTCCTGTTCCATTATGTGGTGGAGAGAGTAGCAAGGGCCTTCATGGAAAATGACCGGGATAGGGGTTCTCAAATCTTGGAATCACTGGGAAGGCTGGATAAACAGACCACTAGGCCTCAACTCCAGGAGTTTCTTATTGAATCAGTTTAGGGTGAAACCTGGGAATCTGCATGTCTAACAAGGTCCCAAGTGACTCTGAGGTTGCTGATTCAGGCCCTGTGCTTTGAAGAGCACTGGACGAGGCCCTCCCACAAGCTCTGTGACATGCACAGTGGCAGACTTTCCCTACAGGCTCATCAAGAACATCATTCAAACTGATGCCTCAGCAAACCTACAAACCACCACAAGTCACAGATTTAATAATGCTTCTATGTGGTCAATTTTAAATCCATAAATGCCAAGAGTCTACTAAACTTTATCTTCCTTTTTATAGTTGAGAGCTACACTGAATCTTAACCTTTGTCTCTTTTATAAGGGACACATTTTTTAAATTCAAGCACCTAAACAATATTGTAATTACCATGATGGAAATATAGTGACAAAGAACTAGATGTAAATATAAAGTTTCTATGTAGATTTCCAACTGAATACCTGTTTCTGTGCATTAGTTCTTACAGTCATTTATTTTGAATCTGTTGCAGTGTGGCAAGGACTGTGAATGACCAAATTTTGCTTGATTATTTACATTAACAAACAACTGCAGAATCTCAATGATTTATAATGATACAGATTTATTTCTTATTCAGGTTACGAGTCATCTGTGGATCTCCTGCAGCTCCACTCTACTTATCTTCTCATCCCTGGGACCCAGGCTAAAAGGAGCAGTGCCTATCTGGATGTGACACTGTCATTGCAAACGGAGCGAAAAATGGCTGAAGTACACTATGGTTCTCGAAGCTTCTGCTTGGACACAGAGTAGACTACTTCTGTTTACGCTCCATTGGGCAAACAGTCCCATGGCCCAGATTGATGTCAGTGTGTCATATGACCATACGTGGGGGTATATAATCTTGTAAGTTGGACTTTAGATAACTGGAAAGAAAAGTACAGTGTTACATACACGGAACTAAGCTTTTCATTTAGCTCCAAATAGTCCAGAGAGTATGCCCAGGGATTTCAAAGACTGAAATAAGATTTCTAAACAAACAATACAAGTTTATCATCTGCCCACTTTGTATTAGGTTAAAAGGACAAGGTGAAAAGGACAAACTTAAGAGGGAAGTGTGTTCTAAGAGTCCTGATCAGATCACCCCTGGACACAGAAACTCTCTGGTTTCCCGCCTGCAATGCAGAATTAGAAAACATCCCTAATCCTCCAGGAACATTACAAGGATTCATTAATTTCCAGAGAGGTTAGTAATTTCCCCCAAGGTATTTTCAAGGTTCTGTGTTCCCTCAGAAAAAAAAAAAAACTGCTCAAAAGTCTAAATTTATTTTTAGTTGTTATTAAAATCATGACACTGTACTTACTCAGAAATTAAACCTGAAAACATAATTTCTGACCTTGTTAAAGTGATTTTTAATTGCTTTATATTTTTTCGTATTTTGATAAATTATGTATTCACTACTAAATGAATAGGATCAAGGGCACTTGGTAATAAAATTAACCTTGATCTCCTTTCTAAACTTAATAGAATTATACTATGTGCTAGTTAATATATATAATTAATACTTACAATAACACATTTTACTCCTCTGGCACGGTTTTCTACTCACCTATTTTATATGCATACTCAAATATTTATTTACTGAAATTTTTTGTTTTCTAAGGAAGAAATTCCAATTGCTTTTTTATGACAGGTGTACAATGTACACTTCCTGATCCTTTCACTGGTGGCTTGCTGATAAGACAATGTAGTGAATGATGCTATTGAATTTTTAATCTGCCAATTCTCAAGTACTGAGTTATAACATAAAATTGAGGATGCTATTTGCTTACCAGATGCCACATGGAACAGGACAACTTGTAATTTCCGTGACTATTGGAATTCAACACTAATGGAGGGGTGCCCAAATTTATCTAAGTGACAATTCAGAACATCTCTCAGGGGTCTGAGACAAGAACCATGACAACAGTTGCCAGTGTGAAAGGAGTCAGCCAGGAAAGAATAATTTCTTAGTTGGCGTGCAATAGGTGATAAGTAATAGAAAACAGCAATGCAACATGGCTATGATTTTTCTGGACCTATACGTACATTTCCTTTTTCTATTAAATTACGCTTTTACCAACTCAGTATTAGTAGATGGCATGTAGACCATCAAAGATTTTCCCATGTACCATCTCATTCTTTTCTGAAGTCTTTCTGGTCATTATTCACTTTAAAGATAAGAAAATTAGACTTCAGAGAATTTAGGCACCTTCTCCAAAGACACATCTAGTTAAAAAAATAATTGGAACTTCCCTGAAATCAAGTCTTCATTTCACATTCTGCCTTTATACTAAACCTTGGCTGTCTACTACTGATTTTTAAAAAATATAATCAAATTGCATTGCAGTTAATTTAGTTCCCTCATCAAAATTTCTGAGAGCAATGAACCAATTATGTTTCTCTCATGTTACTACATGGAAATGATCTGTATGTCTTTATGTGCTCATTTGTCAGAAGTGTTTAAAAATAGTCCATTCTTGTTTCTAGGCATAGTCTAATTACTGTAGCGGGTTTGGTAAATTTCCAGTTACAAAAAGTATTTCTTACATGCATCTTTAGGTTGGAGTTTGCCAGAAGGTTCCATCAGATATCTGAATCACATTCCCCACAACTGAGACACCAGATTAGAGTGCACATGATGTCAGGAAGCAACAGTTGGAACCGGACATAAAACAACAGACTGGTTCCAAATTGGGAAAGGAGTACGTCAAGGCTATATATTGTCACCCTGCTTATTTAACTTCTATGCAGACTTCAGTTCAGTTCAGTCTCTCAGTTGTGTCCCACTCTTTGTGACCCCATGGACTGCAGCACATCAGGCATCTCTGTCCATCATCAACTCCCAGAGTTTACTCAAATGCATGTCCATCGAGTTGGTGATGCCATCCAACCATCTCATCCTCTGTCATCACCTTCTCCTCCCACCTACAATCTTTCCAGGCATCAGGGTCTTTTCTCAGGAGTCAACTCTTCCCATCAGATGGCCAAAGCATTGGAGTTTCAGCTTCAGCATCAGNGAGTAACAGGCAAGTTTGGATTTGAAGTACAAAATGAAGCGGGGCAAAGGCTAACAGAGTTTTGCCAAGAGAATGCACTGGTTATAGCAACACCCTCTTCCAACAACACAAGAGACAACTCTACACATGGACATTATCAGATGGTCAATACTGAAATCAGATTTTGCAGCTGAAGATGGAAAAACTCTATACAGTCAGCAAAAATAAGACCTGGAGCTGACTGTGCCTCAGATCATAAACTCCTTATTGAAAAATTCTGGCTTAAATTGAAGAAAGTAGGGAAAACCAGTAGATCATTTAGGTATATCCTAANTACACATGGACATTATCAGATGGTCAATACTGAAATCAGATTTTGCAGCTGAAGATGGAAAAACTCTATACAGTCAGCAAAAATAAGACCTGGAGCTGACTGTGCCTCAGATCATAAACTCCTTATTGAAAAATTCTGGCTTAAATTGAAGAAAGTAGGGAAAACCAGTAGATCATTTAGGTATATCCTAAATCAAATCCCTTATGATTATACAGTGGAGGTGACGAATAGATTCAAGAGACTAGATCTGATGGACAGAATGCCTGAAGAACAATGGACAGAGATTCTTAACATTGTACAGGAGGCAGTGACCAAAACTATCCTCAAGAAAAAGAAATGCAAGAAGGCCAGGTGGTTGAGGAGGCTTTACAAATAACTGAAAAAGGAAGAAAAGTGAAAGACAAAGGAGAAAAGGAAAGAAACATCCAACTGAATACAGAGTTCCAGAGAATAGCAAAGAGAGATAAGAAAGCCTTCTTAAGTGGCCAATGCAAAGAAACAGAGGAAAACAATAGAATGGGAAAGGCTAGAGATCTCTTCAAGAAAACTGGAGATACCGAAGAAATATTTCATGCAGAGATGGGCACAATAAAGGACAGAAGTGGCAAGGACCTAACAGAAGCAGAAGATATTAAGAAGAGGTGGCAAGAACACACAGAAGAACTATACAAAAAAGGTCTTAATGACGAGGATAATCAAAATAGTGTGGGCATTCACCTAGAGCCAGGCATCCTGGAGGGTGAAACCAAGAGGTTCTTAAGAAGCGTTACTATGAATCCACCACGGGTGTACATGATTCATGTCAATGTATGGCAAAACCAATACAGTATTTTAAAGAAAAAATAATAATCATAATAAATTATATATATATATATATATATATAAAGAAGCATTACTATGAACAAAGCTAGTCGAGGTGATGGAATTCCAGCTCCTATTTCAAATCCTAAAAACTGATGCTATTAAAGTGCTGCAAAGAATATGCCAGAAAACTTGGAAAACTCAGCAGTGGACAGAGGATTGGAAATGGTCAGTTTTTATTCCAATCCCAAGAAAGGCAATGGCAAAGAATGTTCAAACTACCAAGTACAATTGCACTCATTCACATGCTAACAAGGTAACGCTCAAAATTCTTCAAACTAAGCTTCAGCAATATGTGAACTGAGAACTTCCAAATGTACAAGCTGGATTTACAAAAGGCAGGGAAACCAGAGATCAAATTGCCAACATCCATTGGGCCACAGAAAAAAGCAAGGGAATTCCAAAAATCCCATGTACTTCATTAACTAAACTAAAGCCTTTAACTGTGTGCTGCTGCTGCCGCTGCTAAGTCGCTTCAGTTGTGTCCAACTCTGTGTGACCCCATAGATGCCAGCCCACCAGACTCCCCCGTCACTGGGATTCTCCAGGCAAGAACACTGGAGTGGGTTGCCATTTCCTTCTCCAATGCATGAAAGTGAAAAGTGAAAATGAAGTGGCTCAGTTGTGTCCAACTCCCAGCGACCCCATGGACTGCGGCCCACCAGGCTCCTTCGTCCATGGGATTTTCCAGGCAAGAGTACTGGAGTGGGGTGCCATTGCCTTCTACCTTTAACTGTGTGGATCACAACAAATTGTGGAAAGTTCTTAAAAGATGGGGATACCAGACCACCTTACCTGTTTCCTAAGAAACCTGTATGCAGGTCAAGAAGCAGCAGTTAGAACTGGACAAGGAACAACGAACTGCTTTAAAATTGGGAGAGGAGTACATCAAGGCTGTATACTGTCACCCTACTCATTTAACGTCTATGCAGAGTACATCATGAAAAATGCTGGGCTGGATGAATCACAAGCTGGAATCAAGATTGCCAGGAGAAATATCAACAACCTCAGACATACATATGGTACCAGTCCAATAGCAGAAAGCAAAGAGAAACTAAAGAGCCTCTTGATGATGATGAAAGAGAAGAGTGAAAAAGCTCACTTAAAACTCAACATTCAAAAAACTAAGATCATGGCATCCAGTCCCGTCACTTCATGGCAAATAGAAGGGGAAAAAAATGGAAACAGTGACAGATTTTATGTTCTTGGGCTCCAAAATTACTGAAGACCTCCCCTACAGTCACGGAATTAAAAGACGCTTACTCTTCAGAAGAAAAGTTATGACAAACCTAGACAATGTACTAAAAAGCAGAGATACCACTTTGCTGACAAAAGTCTGTATAGTCAAAGCTATGGCTTTTCTAGTAGTCAGGTACAGATGTGAGAGCTGGACCATAAACAAAGCTGAGCACTGAAGAAATGATGCTTTCAAACTATGGTGCTGGAAAAGACTCTTAAGAGTCCCTTGGACAGCTATCCTATTTCTGCATATTTAGCAAAGACTAAAAAACACTAATTAAAAAAGATAAAACAAACAAAAAAGAGTCCCTTGGACAGCAAGGCAGAGAAGGCAATGGCACACCACTCCAGTACTCTTGCCTGAAAAATCCCATGGACGGAGGAGCTTGGTGGACTGCAGTCCATGGGGTAGCTAAGAGTCGGACACGATTGCGCGACTTCACTTTCACTTTTCACTTTCATGAATTGGAGAAGGAAATGGCAACCCACTCCAGTGTTCTTGCCTGGAGAATCCCAGTGAAGGGGGAGCCTGATGGGCTCCCGTCTATGGGGTCGCACAGAGTCGGACATGACTGAAGCGACTTAGCAGCAGCAGCAGGACAACAAGGAGATCAAGCCAGTCAATCCTAAAGGAAATCAGCACTGAATATTCATTGGAAGGACTGATGCTGAAGCTGAAACTCAATACTTTGGCTACCCAATGTGTAAAGCCAATCTTTTGGAAAATACCCTGATGCTCAGAAAGATTGAGGGCAGGAGGAGAAGAGGGCACCAGAGGATGAGATGGATGGATGGCATCACTGATTCAATGGGCATGAGTTTGAGCAAACTCTGGGAGATAGTGAAGGACTGGGAAGCCTGGCATGCTGCAGTCCATGGGGTCACAAAGAGTTGGATATGACTTAACAACTGAACAACAACAAGAATTTTGAAGTGACATATTCAATAAATAGTTTCCATAAGGAGGTATTTACAACCACAAAAAAGGAAAGAATAGACCTCTTGGTATTTTCAGATTTCTAAGCAGATGTGCCCAATATCCATCAAGGGATGAAAGTACTCTCAGTGCAAACCACATAATTTTCAATACACATTTCAGCTGCAGAAGTTATTATGATTGCAGTGATATCTATAATTTCAAATGTTAAAATCTCATGAGGGAATTAAGCCTCAATTTGTTTAAATTCAATTTGACACTAACCAAAATATGTGTCTATTGAGAAAAAGAAGTAAAGACAATATAGCATGTGAAGATCATCTAGAAAGGCAGATAACATAGCTCACATCTTCCTCTCAACTGGAGTGAAAGTAGAACAGTGAGAGAGATAGCTTTTGGGTTAATAATTCATGCAAATAAAAAGTTAAAAAGGCCTTATGGCTAAACACTACGAAATGTTAGCTTGTAACATTCATCCCAAAAGGGACACCATCCAAATTCATATGTGGCATTTGTGAAAGTAAGAACCATGGCTTCCATAGCTGACCTCCATAGCCGACCTTGAATGAAATTACTTTTTTATTGCAATTCNAAAAAGTTAAAAAGGCCTTATGGCTAAACACTACGAAATGTTAGCTTGTAACATTCATCCCAAAAGGGACACCATCCAAATTCATATGTGGCATTTGTGAAAGTAAGAACCATGGCTTCCATAGCTGACCTCCATAGCCGACCTTGAATGAAATTACTTTTTTATTGCAATTCAATGTAAAATTTGCATAAAACATAATACTGCTTGTTTCAACTGCCTTATTTAAATCATTTCTCAGTATTTATCCAGATATACTAGCTTCCAAATATCTACTTTGCCAATTTACCTGAAATTAAGGTAAGCAATTTTTGATAAACCTTATACAAGTCCATGTTCTATTTCCTAATTCTTTAGCAGATTTTCTTGGATGAACCTCAGAATAAATCCATCATTAAATAATATTTAAGCAGGATAAAATGTGCTTAATAAGCTTTCAAAAGAGAAGAAACTTCTGATATTTCCATAGTAAAAAGGCAATAAGATATCATTATGCTAAGATATAAATTGTTATTGTTTGGTTGCAAAGTCATGTTCAACTCTTTTGTGACCCCGTGGACTGCAGCCTGCCAGGCTCCTCTGTCCATGGGATTTCCCAGGCAAGAATACTGGAATGGGTTGTCATTTCCTTCTCTAAAATGTAAGTGGATACCCTAATAAAAAGGAAAATACTTCATTTTCAGGAAAATTCTTTCAAAACATTATTTAAACTGCATCATCTAAAATTGCTAGCAAAGTGCACAAATGCCAAAAGTGGGAAGAGCAAATAATATGAACTTAAAACACTTTCTAGGATGCTATGTGGGCCATTTTAGCAGGTGGCAGTTTATTCACATCATCAGTAAATGTCTCCCTGACGGTTGATGGAATTCACTGAGTCCAATAAACCTCACATGAAATATTAAGGAAAAATGGGACCTGTTATTTGGACAACTATGTGGTCTTTAAGTAAACTTACCAGGAAAATGGAACAGCCCATTAACAGGAATGGAAATGATAGTGAGGTGTCTGTGGAACGGTGAGATTTAATTTATTAGTACTTGGTTTTAAAGGTAATTACTTAAACATGTGGTTGGAGCACACGGTGCTTTAAACTGCATGATTCAGACATTATGTTAACCAGGGCACTTTGACCTTCTCTACATACATAAATCTGAGGAAGGAAGTCTATTCTAGATAATGCCTGATATAGTGTATTTTGTATTGTATTGATTACAGAAATATTTGTGAAAGCAGTCTGCCAATACTGAATACTGCAAAGTGCTACCTAATTGGACCCCAAATAAGCAAACTCAATTGTACCCTCTAACATGAACATAAAAGCAAAACCCAAAGATAAGCTTTCCTCTGCTATAGGCTGTGTCTGGGTAACTGATCTAACTGACCTCTGGAACAATGATCCTATTTCTGAACCCAAGTTTCTTCTGTCTAACATATAAGAACTTCTTTAAGTTTATTCTCAGATACATGGCTGATTTACCTTAACATCTTCTGGGAATCCATGGGCTGCATCTACTTAATGACAGGTTGAATGAAAAGAACCTATCACTGGATAAAGCACTGGAACAGCATCTCCTGCTAGTATTAAGGGTATCCATCACTTTGGTACGAGTGAAGTAGAAATTCTGTACATAGAAAATGGGTTCTAAGTACATATACAGCAGCCAGAGTAAATGGTCAAATGATGGTCAGGTCACATCAGCCCTTAACTGAGAACCCTCCACTTCTATATGCAACACGGTATTCTCAATTAGATCAAAATCTAGGGAAAAGGACATCAGTGGAAAAACAGATTAATCCCAGTGAACTCTGTAGTTTAGTTAGTAGTACTGAACCAGTGTCAACTTCTTAGTTTTGGAAAATGCACTATCTTATATTCATATAAGATATTCACACTATAGGAGATTATTCTAGATTGTTATAATATCTTATCAATTTTTCTATATTTTTAGAATTATACAAATACAGATATACTGAGGGGTGGTCCTAAGATGGCAGAGGAATAGGACGGGGAGACCACTTTCTCCCCCACAAATTCATCAAAAGGACATTTAAATGCTGAGTAAATTCCACAAAACAACTTCTGAATACTGGCAGAGGACATCAGGCACCCAGAAAAGCAGCCCATTGTCTTTGAAAGAAGGTANCTGGTGTGCTGCAGTTCATGGGGTCGCAAAGAGTTGAACACGATTGAGCAACTGAACTGAACTGAACTGCTCATGAATAAAGATAGATGTTTATAAAATTTATCCAGGTTCAATATAGGCAAAATTACAAGTTTGTCATGATGGTTGATGGTGGACTACACTGTGTCAACAAGAGGAAGTGTACTGTCATTCTCTAATCCCTCTGCTACCACCCCCTAAAGAGTCAACTAAGTAAATGTCAAATGCAAATGTTAGAGTATTCTATACTAGTACACTGTGTAAGGAAAAAATACGCAGTTTTTTTACTTTTCTTTTTGGTCATTACCTTTGGGCAGTGTTATTTATCACATTGTGTAGTTACTGGTGAGAGCTCACAAATAGCGATACTGAATACTCATGTGTACTGCCATTGGAAAGGGGTAATTTGGAAATCCTGGCCCCAAAGCCAGTGGGATATTACAGCTTAAGTCTTTCTAATATCATGGTCTCAACTGAGACTTTCAATCACCTGTGAAAGTCCTGCCTTCCAGCTCTAATTTTCCACTCTTCTGTTCTATCTCATGTTTTGTTAAACAATTTCTCAGCAATTCCTATGGAGGTATCATTAATATATGTTCTCCACTGTCAAGGATGTGACTCATCCTGGCCAGGAAACCTGGGACACATTTAGAACCACCAGGCGTTTTCTTAGATTGTTCTACCCTATCTTGGACTTCCTTTCCTTCCCAACAATATTTTTCTACCCTCTTTAGCACCAATATTATTCATGACAGAGAAGTCAGCATGCTAACTAAACAGACATTCAGAAGAAAAAGGCATCAGGTTTTAGAGACAAATTATGCATAAAGGTTGAGGGTAGTATGGACCTGGAGACAACTTTTCAGGACTCACTGGAGTCCTGAAATTCACTAGAAAATATAGTGTTTTAGAATTCACTAGAAAATATGTCTATGCATACCTACGTGTGTGTGCAAATATATATACATGCAGAGACATAGATTGAGATTAAGATTATATAAAGAATTTGCTCTTATGTTTGTGGAGGCTGAGAAGTCCCAAGATCTGTAGTTGATGAACCGGAGAACCGATCATATCAACTGATGGTTTTACTTCAGTTCTGAGGGTCTGGGAACCAGGAGAGCAGATGGGGTAATTTTCGGTCCCAGTCCAAATTCAAAGGCAGGAAAAGACCAGAGATTTAGTTCAAAGTCAGGCAGAGAGAGCAAATTCTCCCTTGCTTCCCTTTTTTGTTCTCTGCAAACCTTCGATGGGCTAGATGAGCCCCACTCACATCAGAGAGGGCAATCTGCTTTACTCAGTCTACCAATTCAAACGTTATCTCATTTGAAAACACTCTCACAGACACTCCAGAATAATGTCCAGCCAAATACCTGGGAACCTGGAAGTCCAGTCAAGCTGACACTGGGGGTAGTCAGGTGAATTGTGATGTTTCCACTAACAGGAGGAGACAAGAAAGTTGACTTCTGAACATGCATGGTATGAAGCTGCCATGGAATATCCAATTGGAAATGTGTTCCAGAGCTCAGGAAAGATTTTGAGACTCTAGATTCAGATTTGGTGAAAGTTTAAGTCATAGAAATGGATGAAACTAAGAAGAACACATAGATTCATTAACTGCATCATTTATTTATTATTTTTAAAATTGTTTTAAAGTCTTCATTGAATTTGTTACAACATTTCTTTTTTTAAAAAACGTTTTGGTTTTTTGACTCTGAGGCTTGTGAGATCTTAACTTTCCCCAGCCAGGGATCGAACCTGCACTCCCTGCATTGGAAGGCGAAGTCTTGACCATTGGACCACCAGGGAAGTCCCAACTGCATCATTTATTGAGTATCTATTATATGATAGGTAAATAAGAAACACTAGGAATATAATATTTAACAAAATAAAGACAAATCTTACCATCAGTTCAGTTCAGTCGCTCAGTCTTGTCTGACTCTTTGCGACACCATGAATCACAGCACTCCAGGCCTCCCTGTCTATCACCAACTCCGGGAGCTCACTCAGACTCACGCCCATTGAGTCAATGATACCATCCAGCCATCTCATCCTCGGTCGTCCCCTTCTCTTCCTGCCCCCAATCCCTCCCAGCATCAGGGTCTTTTCCAATGAGTCAACTCTTCGCATGAGGTGGCCAAAGTATTGGAGCTTTAGCATCAGTCCTTCCAATGAACACCCAGGACTGATCTCCTTTAGGAACCTTAGCATAATGGAGCTTAAGATATCAAGTATATAAACAAACAGATTATGTCATCAAAAACATGGTAAATGCAACAAAGAAAAATTGTGTCAGTCTATAAGCAGATATAACAAGGGAATATGACTTAATCTGGAGAGACCTGGAAGACTTCCATGGAAAGTGATACTTACACTAAAACCTGAAGACTGCATAGACTAAGAAAAAGCTTGGTGATGAAGGAACCAAAATTCAGCATTGTGTCTGGAACTTTGTAATGAAGAGGAAGTGTCAAGTTACAAGTCTACAGACGTAGTTAAGGTCAGATCACACAGAGCCTTCTAGGCAGTTAAGTCGTATTTAATAGGTTAATTTACTAGTAACAGTTCTTTGATTACCACTAGTAATAGTATGCAACCACTCCTTGTCATAGCTTCATGATAAGCCCAAGATATTTCTTTTTCCCTTGATTTTGGGTTTGACCATGTAACTTGCTTAGGAGGTGAGATGTCAACAGATTCAGTCCAATCAGAAACTTGAAATGTGCAAGCATGGCTGGGCTTAGCCTCTTGTACTTTGACTATCACTGCAAAAAGAATATGCCCCCAGCCAGGCTATTATTAGTCAGTAGAGAATGAAGGAATCATGGAGAAGATCTGGAGTCAACTTGAATTTGGAACTAAGCCCAGCTGAATTCTGGCTGATAATCTGATCTCCAGTCAACTTGCAGACATGATATAAAATAAACCATTGCTTGATACCTCGGAGCTTTGGAGTGGTTTGTTAGATAGAAAAAACTGACTGATACAGAGGCCTTAGGTTTAAGGGAATTGTTAAAGGAGAGAAACAGAGAGAGAAAAGTGCTAAGAAGAATAAGTCAGAGGTAGAAGGGAAATAATGAGGGAATCTGTGGTTGTTCAATCGCTAAGATACATCTGACTCTTGGTGACCCCATGAACTACAGCATGCCAGGTTTCCTTGTTCTTCACTATCTCCCAGTGAAAGTGAAAGTGTTAGTTGCTCAGTCATGTCCAACTCTTCATGATTCCATGGACTGTAGCCCACCAGGCTTCTCTGTCCATGGAATTCTCTAGGCAAGAATACTGGAGTGGGTCACCATTCCCATCTCCAGGGGATCTTCCTGACCCAGGGATCAAATCAAGGTTTCCTGCATTGCAGGCAGATTCTTTATTGTCGGAGCCACCACTATTTCCTAGAGTTTGCTCAAAGTCATTAAATTGAGTCAGTGATGCTATCTAACCATCTCATCCTCTGATGCCTCCTTCTCCTTTTCCTTCAAATTTTCCCAGCATCAGAGTCTTCCAAAGAGTTGGCTTTTTGCATCAGGTGGCCAAAGTATTAGAGCTTCTGCTTCAGCATCAGTCCTTCCAGTGAGTATTCAGGACTGATTTCCTTTAGGACTGACTGGTTTGATCTCTTCGCAGTCCAGGGGACTCTCAAGAGTCTCCTCCAGCATCACAATTTGAAAGCATCAATTTGTCAGGGTTCAGCTTTCTTTATGATGGCCCAACTCTAACACCCGTACATGAATACTGGAAAAACCATAGCTTTGACTACATGGATGTTTGTCAGCAAAGTGACGGCTCTGCCTTTTAATACACTGTCTTGGTTTGGCACAGCTTTTCTTCCAAAGAGCAAATGTCTTGTAATTTCATAGCTGCAGTTACCATCTCCAATGATTTTGGAGTCCAAGAAGATAAAATCTGTCACTGTTTCCACTTTTTCCCAATCTATCTGCCATGAAGTGATGGAACCAGATGCCATGATCTTAGTTTTTTGAATGTTTTGTCTTAAGTGAGCTTTTTCACTCTCCTTTTTCTCATCAAGAGGAAAGCTTCCTCAGTGGCTCAGTGGGTAAAGAATTCACCTGCAATGCAGGAGACACAGGAGACTTGGATTCGATCCCTGGGTAGAGAAGATCCCCTGGAGAAGGAAATGCAACCAAGTCCAGTATTCTTGCTTGGAAAATCCCATGGACAGATAAGCCTGATGGGCTACAGTCCATGGGGTCACAAAGAGTTGGACGCAACTGAGCAACGAAGCATGCATATCATATCAATGAGGGAATAGTGTTCAGGAAACCAGGATGGAGGGAATTTCAAGGCAGAAATTTTCAGATTCCACAGAAAGATCACCTAGAATGCAGAGTAAAAATAAACCACTGACTTAGTAAATTAGAAGTACTTTTTGATGACTTTTGCAAAAGCAGCATCAGTTAGTTTGGTATAAGCAGAAAGCATTTTTCAGTGAGATGAAAAATAAGGGGAAAGGAAGAAAGTAGAGACAGGACCTGTAGACCACTCCTGAGTGTTGCAAGGAAATAAAAGAAAGCGGGTCAAAAATAAGACAAGGACCACCAGAGCAAACCTGAATTGAACTTGTTTTTGAATTTGCCAAGCAGGAGGACACCAGGTCATTCAAGGAGAGTTCAGTGGGTCTCCACCAGATGACAAAGGAAGGAATAGATATGAGGCCAAGTTATGTTATAGTTACAGGCTTGCTTGCCTGAGTGCTCAGTTGTGTCCGACTCCTTACAACCCTATGGACTATGGCCCATCAGCCTCCTCTGTTCATGGGATTTCCCAGGCAAGAATCCTGGAGTGGGTTGCCATTTCCTCCTCCAGGGGATCTTCCTGACCCAACGATCGAACCCATGTTGCCTTTGTCTCCTGAATTCCAGACGTATTATTTACTGCTTGAGCCATCAGGGAAGACAAAGATGGAGTTTATTCCACCGGAGAAAGGATTCTGTGTACTAAATTCGAATCGGTTAAGGGAGGATTATAAATTATCACTTGGACTGATCATAAGTCTGGTGTATATAACAAAAGTGTGACAAGGGTTTTTAAGAATCCCAGAAATGCTTCCTCAGGATAGAAACGTGTACTGGGTATTTTCATATGCACTTTCACATGCTTGGAGCTTGGCAAACGTTTCTCTTGCCCCAGGTGAGGACTTGAAGGGACTGTATGTCAAGGATACTGCTTTTAGAGCAAAGATGCTTTGAACAGATTTCTAGTTTAAAGTACTTGATGGGGAGAGTGAGAAAGTGACAAATTTATGAAATACTGCGAGACGAAGAGCTTCAGGAAGAAGTGGAAATACTCTTCCTTGAACATGGCAGGTGACCCAGAATGGAACTGAGGTTGAGGGTAGAAACTGAAGGCTGAGAACTTCACGCCCCATTGCCTCTGCTTTCTCTGAGAAGTCCAAGGTGGACCATCTGCTAAGAGTGAAGGGACTGTGGATTTATCCTTTTTGTGATCACCTTCTTGTTCCAAATACATTTTTAAGAATGCAGTTTTGCTCACAGCAACTTTTACACATCTCAGTTCATTTCATATTTTAACTTTCCTGACAGTCTAACTTAAAGTTCATGAATAAACATGGGAGTGTAAGTTAATTAATAAAAATTTGGAAGGCAAGATGGCAATTGGTGTCAATAATGTTAAATATTCATACACCTTGACTTAGTAATTCCACTTCTATGAATTTACAGAAATTAGAAAACAATACACAAGATGGTAATTGAAGAATTCTTTGCATTAGTTATCATATTAAACTGAAATACACACTGATAGGGATTTTTAAAGATTATAGAGCATGAACATAAATAGAATTCTATGCAAAAATAAAAATTACAATATGAATCTATGCTTATGCCTATAATAGTATTGTTGAATCGAGAAAAGTTAGGGATTAGTAGCTTGATATTATATGTGATTCTATTTACATAAAATTGCTTGTATTGGTGTATGTGTGTGAGAGAGAAAGAGAGTGAGAGAGAAATGTACATAAAGATCAAAATGTTCACTGTACTTATTTATTGGTTGAAGGGTATGGAGTTGCATTTACTTTCTTATTTTTATTTGTTGTACTGTTCAAGTATTTTATATTAAACACTTATCACAGGTGTTATATAAAGAGTGAAAGATGGCTTCTATGCATAGACTAGGTTGTTTATTCCTTTGCTGATACATTAGCTCAAAAGCACTGCCCCCCCCCAGCACCAAACTCGAATTTTAACACATCCAATTATTTTTAAAATAGAACATGCAAGCAGATTTTTGGCTACTTAAAGCCTGTCTGCTCTGCTTACCCTACACACCTTCACTGGACAGTGGTAGCCCATCATTATCCATTGATAAGATAGAGCCTGGTTATGAGACCCCAAGCTGCTATGGCCCTTTGGGGCTGTCAGACCCAGAGACTCCCTGACATTTCACAGTAACACTGTCTCGAAGCAGAAGCCTTCCTGTGATCTTCTTCTCCAAGAGTCTCTTTCCTTCTCCCTCCCATTCTGGATGCCCCCTCGCCTGAAGCCTCTGCAGGTCTCAGGCTGTGAAGGACTTCCCCTCCTACAGCCCTGTATGTCACTCTGCCTTCCATGGCATTTCTTTTATATTGATCAGCCCTCAAAGTCCTTGAACTCTCTACAATAGGCATTTGTAATAGCACATAAAATAATACAACAGTTTTTTAAAGCATTTTTTAAAAGAATTTAAATGGGCCCACAGCCTGTGCCAGGAGGAAACTGGGCAGGCTCCAGCTTGCAAGAAAAGCTGCCTTGCAAAGCAAGGACCCAGGGGCTTAAGCCTCCAGTCAGAATCTCAGCTGCCAGCCAAAGTCAGACAGGAAGTATCTTTCCAGGACCACAAAGTCACTTTGTCCTGCCTTTTTTTTTTTTTTTTTTTTTTTAAATCTCAAATACTCTTTGTTTTTAATATTACCCAGTCTCCGTGACTGGTAAGCAGACAGTGGATATTCTAGGTGTCATTTCAGGCCAATTGTCCTGTTCTTAACCCAAGTGAGTCATCATGGACCTCCCACAACTTCCTCCCTCCCCTCATGTGATACTTGTTCCTTCTATAGAAGCTCACAGATTCATCTGAGCATTGTTTTTCTTCCTCCTACCCTGTCAGCTTGCAGGCCAGCAAGCTCCCACATTCCTCCCCTCAGGGAAGCTCTCCTTTCTTTGGAAAGAGTCTTAATCTTAGTGTCTTCAGCCATGCTTTAGAATCCAAATGCAGTGTGTAGATACAATCTGCATCTCTCCGATCTTTCTCTACTTGCAAGATTGAGAGCTGTTATCTAACTTTCCAGCCCCTACTCCGTAAATCAATTTTTTCCGATCAGGTAAAATCTTGATTACTAACTAGGAAATGATAATCAATTAATACAGGACTTTGGTGGCTCAGACGGTGAAGAATCTGCCTGCAATGCAGTAGACCTGGGTTCGGTCCCTGGGTCGGGAAGATCCCCTGGAGATGGGAATGGCTACCCACTCCAGTATTCTTGCCTGTAGCATTTCATTGGATAGAGGAGCCCGGTGGCTACAGTCCATGGGGTTGCAAAAGGTTGAACACAACTGAGCAACTAATGAAAAGATTATGAAGCGTACCATACTCGTATCTCTATTCCTATATTTCAGACTGTACTGCAAATGTGCAAATTTAACAGATGCTGTTGTTCACTTGACATGCAAAAGAAACACACAGTTACTATATACTGAACCTTGATTAGACTCAAATAGATGAGATAGGTGTTAAGAGTGATTCTCATTTTTCACTGAGGAATCCGACTCACCTTTGAGAAAGCAGGAGAGAGAGTTGCCCTAGAGTGAGAGGGAAGGTCGTTATGGAAAAGGCAGACTAATTTCCCGAATGCCAATACCATGATCGTTAGAGATGTTCCTTGATAATCTTTGCCTCCTTTCTCTTCAAATAAAATGTGGTCACTGTTTGTATTCCTCACGTGAGGTAGTTTGTGATTTAAACAACAGTGGGGTATGGAAAATCATATTTAAAAATTCATTTTGTTCTTATCCAACTGGACAAAGAAAAACCAGAGGTATCTGAAGTGAATTTCAGTCCTTATAAGCTTTGCAATTTTTCTCTCCTAGCCCTGTTGCAAAGAGTGATTGCCAGGTGAATGGGCCTTTGTGGCATTTTAGTAAAAACCATTTTGATAGAATTATATGTTTCCTTTTCACCCCAGATCTCTTTTTCCTTATACTTCTTGTTCCTGCCCTTGTCTCACTGTGCACTGGAAGTGATTTACTCAGGCTATAGAAAGTCACTCAGCTTCTTTCTAAATGTCAATTCTAGGAGTTTTCTCACACACTTTTAGAGCCATATCATGGTTAAAAAGACTTCCAAATCAGAGACTTTAATTACTGTCACTACTGAGGGCACACCAGCCTCTCCATAATGACTAAGTTAACAGCCTTCAAAATACCGTTCTAACAGCGACCCAGGTTTTTCAAGCATTAAGCAGTTTCATCATTTCCTTACTTTCATTTAAAAAAAAAAAAAAAAAACAAAAAAACCTAGGAATATGCTTCAAAGAATAAACTTCAAATTTTCAGCTTTTACACTTGGTTCATTGTCGTATATAATTAACACATTCTTGTTCTCTTCTCCACTTAATTTAGAACAGTATTAAATTCCCATGCAACCCACAAAAGTATAAGTAGTTTATTGTAATGCGGTTAAGAACCTCAAGTGTGAGTCGGCAAATCTTCACCCAGAGATATCTGGAAACCAACTTGCCAGGAATGGGCTGATGCAGACTTGTGAAGAAGCAGCTTAGCATGTCTCCCATTTGGTTTGGAGTATTGGCTCTCTTCCAAGTACCCTCAGAGCCACGTCATCCTCATCTCTGGCTTGAAGGACCCCTGGGATATGACACACCTCCCCTCACGGGAAGAGTATCTTCCAGCACTCACACTGCAGGGATCGCTTTACTGACTGAGCAACCTGATAAACCAGGTACTAGAGAAGCCATTTGAGCAGTGGCTTCTCGAACACAATGTCTCTTTCTTGTCATCCATACCTATTAGTGACTCTCCTAGGAGCAATTTCAGTTCTGGGGACAAAGCCATCTTCTTCCTAGCTTCCCACTAAATAGTTCTCAGTATTAAAAAAAAAGCCATGTGGTAATAACAATAAAATAACAATAACAAACACTCAGAGGGCACTTACTTTGTTTCAGAACAGTGTCCGAAGTGCTTTGAACATGCATTAACTCAATTGATCATCACAAAATTTCTATGAGGCTGGTACTGTTATTATCTGCCATTTTACAGATGCTTTTTTTGATGACGTATGCCTATTGCTTTCCCACTGACTTAGGAGTCTCTTTCTCCTACTTAGAATCCTATAACAACATGCAAAAGCTTTTTAACAGTAAGTAGAACATATTTCAGTCTTGCCAGTGTCAATATGTGCTGCCACAAAATCCCTGGTAGGAGAGGATAAAAGGAGTCAGTGCGTGGTGAGTGGAGACAGAACTAGACAGAGGTTCAGATAGCATTAGCGGTCTCTTATAGCACAAGGAGAAGGAAATGGCAACCCACTCCAGTGTTCTTGCCTGGAGAATCCCAGGGATGGGGAAGCTGGTAGGCTGCCGTCTATGGGGTCGCACAGAGTAGGACACAACTGAAGCGACTTAGCAGCAGCAGCAGCATAGCACAAGAAGGGGACTTGGGGATTTCTTTGCCTCTTGTGGTTTTAGGATGTCATCTAATTTTTGGCAATATTCTGAGATGCCCTCTAAAGATATCCTTTAAGGAAGAACTGGTGACAAAAATTCTAGGATGGTAGGGCATAGATGTCTAGTTGCTGTCTCAATATCCATTTACTCTTTCTTTCTTTGTAAGAGACCTCCAAGTACATAAGATGGTAATGTGCCTGGCTGAAATGATGTGTTTCTCAGCTTCCCTAGGTACCGGAAATGGCCATTAAACTGAGCTATGACCTACAATATGAGCTATTAGGTGGAGAAGACAGCCAGCCAGGATGTATCACTTTCCTCCTCCTCTTTCCTTCATCTTGCTTCCCTGAAAGCAGATTTGATGGACGGTTTCCCAACACCATACTGGATTACTGGGATGACTCTGAGGATGAAATTCAAATATCAGGAATGGAAGGGTAGAAATAAAAATGCAAGGTGGGTCCCTGGCGACCATGCAGTCACTACATTTGGAAAATTGCAAACACTCATACTGATTTTATGTGAGGTAAATGCAGTACACTGGAGAAGGAAACGGCAACCCACTCCAGGATTCAATGGCAAAAAAGCAATCCATGGTCATGTGTTTAAGCCGCTGTTACTTCTGACTTTTTTATATATGATTATAACATGATTCTAAATGAATACATAAAGTCAACGAGGGGTTTTATGGGCAGAAGAACCTTTTTCTTTTTTTTTCCTTTTTTTTTTTTTTTACAAGGCAAGAGAACTTAAAAGACCCCTCTATCAATAGCTTGAGGAGAGAGGCCAAGTGATGAAATTTGGGCCGAGAACTTCCCAAGCCCTGAATGAAGGAATTAATCTCTCTATTTCTTAGTTGTCTCATTTCTGAAACAAGGATACTAAATTTGATATCATACTAAGGCTCCTTTACAGGTTGAAAATTCTATAAATTTTTCAAGTTAGCAAGAACAAGACACATGCCAGAATTGCTCGCCAAACCCTGCTAAAAGGGCATCAGTCTGAGTGAACTGGGTGATTTCCTCCTGGTAGAGGTCAGGGTACCTGAATTGAATTCAACTGAAATCCTGTCTCAGTTAGCAGGGCCAGTAGGAGATGTCCCTTTGCACAGCGTTGTTACTACTTTTGAATCAGATCATGGTTGCCATAATCAAGGACCATTTATTTGGAAAAAACAGAAGCTCATTTAAGCTGAAGCTGAAGCATTCCTTATCCAAGTAATATAGAGATATCTGACTGAGTTGGCAGGAAGTCCCAACAGGGAAACTGGGAATGGAAAGTTGAGAATTCAATCTCTTCTCTCTGGTCAAAGTGATATGCAATCTTTGCTTTCCTGGCCTGCTTCTCACTGCTGTCTAGCTTTCTCTACTGCAGTGCTTACAAGGTAGAAAAATTAAAAAAAAAAAAAAAAAAAAGGCTTTCCCAGCTCTACACAATCTCATTTTCAAGCTAATACACCACACTGAGATAGAATTCAAATTGTTAATGAAGTCTGTTTGGCTCAGGTTTCATTAGCGTTGGCCCTGGGTTTAAGGTCATGGGCATGGCCTTAGGGGCTGGTTCTCTCGGAAGGAGCATGCCTGGGGAGGGATGACTTGGATCTTCAGAGAAACAGCAAGAAGGTCTTCAAGCATTCCTTTCTAGGAGGGGATTCATTTCTTCACAATCGAAGAGCTGTCCATGGGACTCTGCTCAAGAAGGGAAGGGCACAGGACCACGCGTCACACCAAGATACCAGCGTGTGCTTCCAAACTTCCTGGAGAGGTAACACTGTGTCACTGCTTTGAGTCTGTCACACCTATTACGGGTGAGCAGTAAGACGTGTGCATGGGTATACTTGGAATGATTATAGTTAATGGAAATTACTATATTGGGAAACTTCTGTTGAGAATCTAGCAGCATCCCTTCAGATAATTAAAGTGTCAGAAGCAGAATGAAAACTGCTAATTTAACCTCTTTTTTATCTCTTCGTCTAGCTCCTCCTAATCTAACCCCTCTTTTATCTGTTTCTCTACCTGTTACTTCCATTCCTATTTTTGTGCAGACCTTATCAGTATTATTCAGATTTTTCTAATTACTATCTTAACTAGTTCTAAACTCCATCATTTGTGAAGCATCTTGATAATTAACTGAATGTTTCTAAATTTTAATTGGATGGAATTCATTATTTGATAGCACATTTATAATTACTATAGTGTAAAAGACATTTCAGTAATAGGCATCCGTGATTAGTTTCTATAATACTATAAATAGAGTGTTTTTATTTATTTTACAATTTGGCTTGAAATAATAGTTTCCATATCTTTCATATCTCACGTTAATAATTAATCTTACCCTCGAGAAGATAGGTTTTTGTCACTTGATAAGATTTTCTGGTTTTTCAAAATTTAATTTTTCAAAAAGAAAAAGTAAAGAGTAAAGTAAGTAAAAAAAAGCAAATAAAAACTTGACTTCCTTAAAGTACAGAAAAAATGAACTAAAATTCAGGGAGAATATACAAGTGAGGAAGTAATATTATCTGGATTTAAAATTTACAAGTTATGATAGGTTGAATAGATCATTGAACTTTTTTTGTAGTAAAAATTTCAGATAGATTTTTTATTATTTTTGCTATAGCTTTCATTGCTATATCATTGACTGATGATAGTATTACAAATAAAATATCCACTTAAACAGGCACTGGGGTACCTCTGTTTGTCAGTATATTTAATTTATTATGTAAAGTCACTGAATTTTAAACTTGGATTTTCATTATGTAAAGTGACCAAAACAGTATCTGAATCTACTGCTCCACGTTGCGGTTCAGTCACTAAGTCATGTCCTACTCTTTGCAACCCCATGGATTACAGTAAGCCAGACTCCCTGTCCTTCACCATCTCCCAGAGTTTGTGCAACTTTATGACCACTGAGTCAGTGATGCTGTCTAACCATCTCATCTTCTGTGGCTCTCTTCTCTTTTTGCCTTCTATCTTTCCCAGTATCAGGGTCTTTTCCAATCAGTTGGCTGTTCGTTTCAGGTGGCCAAAGTATTGGAGCTTCAGCATCAGTCTTTCCAATGAATATTCAGGGCTGATTTCCTTTGGTCTGGTCTCCTTGCAGTCCAAGGGACTCTCAAGGGTCTTCTCCAACACCACAATTCAATACTCCATATGATTACTAAATTTGTCAAATAAAATAACGGTTATGAAAATAACATATGAAATGTAAATATGTCCAGCACCACACAGTGGTATCAACAGGAAATTTACCCATCTTTCCAGAACGGCCAGATGATGAACAGCAGTTGTCAGAAGCAAAAGTAGATGAAGCATAAGTAAGGTGGGTCACCTGAACTTAAATTGGTGCTCAGCACAAGAGTAAACAGACCTCTCTATGTTAAGTATGAGTGAGATGTCATGATTAAGGGTAAGTTAATGTACTATTTCAGCAAGGCAGCATGTCCATGCAACAGAACAGAAGAGCTTTTAGAGGAGACTCTCTGTAGTTAAATGTGATGCTTACTAATCAATCATCATTTATTCTTTTATCATGTAAAGTGCCAGACCACTGATTTGACAAGAATCTCATGAATTACTTTAAATGTATTCCTGATGTATAACCAATATCTCTAGCAGACTTCAAAAATGCATTTCAGTGTGTACATGCTTATTAGCTATATCAAAATCAGACTTAACCTGAAGCCAGTATCAAATCTTTCAAGAGTTTACTGCTGGCTTAGTAATTGGCTTCTCTAAAATTGTCACTGGGAAAGCTGAAAGGACAGCCTAATAGAATATAAAATTGTAGGCTTATATTCCTCAAGTTTTCTAAAAATGTATTACAGCAGACCTAACTAGACATATGAAAAAATACCATAACTCATATGAGTATTATATGCCTTCTCTAAAGGAATTTCATATTCCGAGATCAGAAAGTATTCAATCATCCAGATCGAATTGCATTAAAACTTGACTTTCTTTTCTTAAAATCTTGTATTGGTAGCTTGTTGGTGTCTGGCCCCAGCATCTGAGAAGAAATTACTTGTCTCAACTGTCTAAAGATAGTCTATTCAGAGGTGTGCACATAAGCTGTGTCCCAGACCTGTCATCACGAAGAGGTAAACTAAAATCCAATACAAGTTGAAGAAACAAACTGTCAGATCTCTGACTTTAAGGGACAACTCTATACCACTTTGCTCTTAAATCTGACAGTCCTGATTTTTCCAGAAGTCTATCTGAAAATAGTGGGCTAAATGCATTCTTCTTTGCCAGTGCCTATATACCCCACCCCAGCAAATGGGCTGTCACATCAGAGAAGTGCATCGAGTTCTCCTACAGTGAAGACTTGAAGAAGAGAAAATGTTCCTGCTCCTGAACTCATGGAAAAGAGAAACCAGCATGTGCAGGCTTAGGAAAATGATCATGGAGACATGCACAGAAAAGTGAACAGTGATGAACTCTGCATGCAAGAAAGGGGTGATAGACGTATGGATGTATTTAACTTGTTTTTGTTTCTTTTTGCTTACCTGTAGGTTCAAAATTCTCTGTGGTAAACATGTACTGCTTTTGCAATAAGAAAAAAAAAACTATAAAAAGAAAAATCTTGCTACACTATGGTTATGAAACACAAAAGGGCTCTGTTTTGGTGTATTCACTCAGTCAAGGGATGTGGTCATTCTCAGGTCAAAGACAGGGACCAGATATGAGGCTTCTCTGGTGGCTCAGGGGTAAAGAATCCACCTGGCAATGTAGGAGGCACGTGTTTGGTCCCTGCTCCGGGAAGATCCGACATGCTGTGGGGCAACTAATCCCGTACGTCACAACTATTGATCCTGAGCCTGGGAACCGCAGCTGCTGAAGCCTGCATGCCCTAGAGCCCATGCTCCGCAACAAGAGAAGCCATCACGATGGGAAGCCCACGCACCGCAACTAGAGAGTAGCTCCCTCTCTATCGCTGCAAATAGAGAAAAGCCCACGCAGCAATGAAGACCCAGCACAGCCGTAAATAAACAAATAAAATTATATATATATATATATGGACCAGATATGATTCAGGAAGATGCTAGACTTCAGAACTCCAGGTCTGTATTGTTTTATCCTTTCAAAATACGATAATCTCTTAAAATCACTATGTATTTATCAATATTTACCACGAACCTTACTAAAACAAGTTGTTGTTATGTTTGTGTAAGTCTGGTGAGAGAATGAGCTGCTAGCTAGCCTAATGCAGGGCAATGCTTCCCCCTGTCCTCACAGGATGAAGCTTTTATGGGTTCATGATCAATGAGAAAAATAACAAAAATGTGATGAGCTTTTCATAAACAAAGCTCATTTAACTTTTACACTTTATTTTTAAGAATAATGCTGATACTAGTTCCTCTCCACCCCCATAGAGTCTATCCCCATTATTTCTGGATTCCATCTATTTATGAATTTGCCTCCTTGCTAAAATATACAGACACGCACCAAGCCAAGAAAAAACTGAATCACCCAATGGGCACATTCTCATCAGGGTCAAACACGGTGTTGCTCCCTGACTTATTTCAGCTTTCACGCCATAAACATGCCCTCTTCACAGTCCATTTAATGACATATTCTTTGCATTTTTTCTTAATGATTTTGCAATTTAAAATGGCTCCCAACCATAGTGTGGAAGTGCTGTCTAGTGTCCGAAGCACCAGAACGATGTCATGTACTAATGGAGAAAATACATGTGTTAGATAAACTTTGTCAGGCAAAAGTTACAGCGCTGTTTGGCTGTGAGTTCAATGTTAAAGCAACTGCTACTGCTGCTGTTAAGTTGCTTCAGTCGTGTCCTACTCTGTGTGACCCCATAGATGGCAACCCAACAGGCTCCCGCATCCCTGGGATTCTCTAGGCAAGAACACTGGAGTGGGTTGCCATTTCCTTCTCCAATGCATGAAAGTGAAAAGTGAAAGTGAAGTCGCTCAGTTGTGTCCAACTGTTTGCAACCCCATGGACTGCAGCCTGCCAGGCTGCTCCGTCCATGGGATTTTCCAGATAAGAGTACTGGAGTGGGGTGCCATCACCTTCTCCATAATTAAGCAACAGTATATATTAAATAAGGTGTCCTTAAACAGAAATACACATAAAACAAGGTTATGTATGACTGACCGATGAAAATGTTATGTATGACCAGAGGCCTTTTAGGAAACTAACCTTACAATTCTTCTGGGAGTATTGGTTCAGTATTTGCTAATTCACTGTTACCAATAAGTTCATAGAACACAACTTTTATGAATAACAAGAATATAGTTTATAAATATATATGTGCACATAAAGTTTTTAATCTTATAGTGAGGGAGTGAGAGAGTGAAGTTTTAAGTCATGTCCGACTCTTTGCGACCCCATGGACTGTAGCCTATCAGGCTCCTCCATCCATGGGATTTTCCAGGGAAGAGTGCTGGAGTGGATTGCCATTTTCTTCTCCAGGGGATCTTCCTGATGCAGGAATCAAACCCAAGTCTCCTGCATTGCAGGCAGATGCTTTACCATCTGAGCCACCAGGGAATAGTACTCTTTGTTAAAAAGTAAATTTAATAATTTGATGTTCATCCTCACATATTCCTGTTTTAAATATGACATCCATACAAAATTCAAAGTCGGAACAATTCAGCCTCATTCAAACATCATTTATCAAACATTTTCATTCTTTATGAGTTTGTCCTAAGGGCACAATGAAGGAGAGGACAGTGGCAGGACATGCTCTTCTGGAATACGTACTTCAGGGGAAGACACAGTGCATTCCCCCCGAAAAGACAGGTAAGCATATAAATGAAATGACTGGACATGGTAGTTTACTTTATGAAAAGGATAAAGACGGGACTAAGATACAAAATGAAAATGGGGAAACTTACTGTAGGCAGTTTGGTCAGAGCAGGTCTCTGTGGGGAGGAAATGTTCCTGAAAGAAGGACTCAACCACTCGAGAGGGGGAGGCCATTCCATTCAGATGGGAGATTTTATGTTGAGACCAGGAGAGGGGAATGTGCCTGGCCTGTTCAAAGAACTAGAAGATGACCAGTGTGACTAGAAGACGATGAGATGGGAACCGAGTAGAGGTGGAGACGTAAACAGGGCACGAAGGATGCAAGAACTGTAGCCTCTGGTACAGAATGTGCTTTTACTTCATTATTATGGGAAACCACAGCAGGCTATGGCTTTTCCAGTGGTTACGTATGGATGTGAGAGTTGGACTATAAAGAAAGCTGAGAGCCAACACTGTGGTGTAGGAGAAGACTCTTGAGAGTCCCTTGGACTGCAAGATCCAACCAGTCCATCCTAAAGGAGATCAGTCCTGAATAGTCATTGGAAGGACTGATGCTGAAGCTGAAACTCCAATACTTTGGCCACCTGATGCAAAGAGCTGATTCATTTGAAAAGACCCTGATGCTGGGAAAGATGGAGGGCAAGAGGAGAAGGGGACAACAGAGGATGAGATGGTGGATGGCATCACTGACTCAATGGACATGAGTTTGAGTAAACTTCAGGAGTTGGTGATGGACAGGGGGGTGTGGCAAGCTGCAGTCCATGGGGTCGCAAACACTCAGACACGACTGAGCGACTGAACTGAACGGCAGGATTTTAAGCAAAGCATTGACATGACTTCATTTTCACTGTAAGACCATTTTTGCTGTGGTACAGAATGGACCAGAGAAGAGAGAGCACTGAAATCTGGGCACCCAGTGAGAAGTCTGTTACAGTATTGTGAGTATAAGACCACAGTGGCCTAACAGAGGTGAAGCAAGGAGCCTGAAGCCAAGAAATCTCTGGACATAAAAGGACATAGGGGTGAACTGAATTCAGGATAAGTGAGTATTCAAGGGGAGCCCTAGGTTTCTGGCTTTAGTACAAAGGGATAATAATGTTTACTTTACACAGTGTTCTAAGGGTTAAATAAGGTATTCCACGCCAAACACTTATGATGCTTGGCACACACAGTAAGTACTACATGAATATTAGCTATTATTATCAGATAGTATATAGAAATAGGTGTTATTTTGTGTTTAAAACAGTACTTCTTAAGTAGTTAAATGTCTCTCTGAGTATGTTATCAGAGGGGCTGATGGTGAATTTAAGGTGAAATTAGAATACTTTTGACAGAAGGGTCCAAGAATATTAAAATCCTGAATCATTATATCCTGCCTTCTGGTGAAGTCCCCCAGTTAAAACAACAGTCAGTTTACATCTAGAATTTCGGCCCCCAAATCCAGTCTAATTTAGACTGGACCATTAGGACAGTCTTCGTACCACACCCAGTTAGCCTGTGCTAGCTTCTAAGGGAAGCAGACTTGTTCGCTTATCCTGTGACACTGCCCTGCTCCAGTGGAGACTGCAGCTAAGGTCGGGCTGTGTGACTAGGAGCCGTCCTTAACCTCTCGGGAAACTCTGCCCACCTGAAGCACAGTCATGGTCTTGGGCTACTCTTAGGAACAGCAAAAGGACTCATGTGAGGTGACAAGGGAAGGCAGAGATCCTGAGCTCCCTTCAGAGGACAAAAGGTACACTCCAAATTGACTTGGACAATTCTTATTCTCATGGCTTGAGCTCAAATGGACTCATTTCACTCTCTGGCCAAATTAGTATAGATCCTGGAATTATAAGGGAGTAGGAGAAGGCAATGGCACCCCACTCCAGTGCTCTTGCCTGGAAAATCCCATGGATGGAGGAGCCTGGTAGGCTGCAGTCCATGGGTCGCTAAGAGTTAGACACGACTGAGCAACTTCACTTTGACTTTTCACTTTCATGCATTGGAGAAGGAAATGGCAACCCACTCCAGTGTTCTTGCCTGGAGAATCCCAGGGACGGGGGAGCCTGGTGGGCTGCTGTCTATGGGGTCGCACAGAGTCGGACACGACTGAAGCGACTTAGCAGCAGCAGCAGCAGCAGGAACATGATATACTAATTAACCACAGTAAAGACTGCTCCCTCAGAGAAGCACATAAGGAAGTCTGGGGCAGGTGAGGTTGGCCCCTTTCAGACGACAGTGTCAATGGCTGAACCAGTCTACTGGCTGCAGGCATGCTCACCCACTCATTTACGGAGTATTAGACCCATCACACAACAATCCAATTACTTTTAGTTTTCATAATTTTCAACATAAGGAAAACTGGATTATATCACTCTTTCCTGGTAGAGGTGGGTTTGTTTGTTTTAAAATATCAATCAAGTTCAGTTTTGTAAATACAGCTCAACCTCTAAAATTTTGAGAAAAGTATAACAGGAGAGGTAACCTTTCTTTTTTATATTTATCTAATTGCTTGAGCACAAAATGCTTAGTTGCCACCCAGGGTAAAGTTGTTGAATGAATCATTAATTTATTTTGCTGCCTGGATCTGGTTTACATGTCAGTTCTCCCTAAGGAAGATACTTTTTACTGCCATGGTGCACTATTTATCATTTATTCATTAGATTTCTTAAAATGTGTTTGTGTTTTAGGAATAGTTACCAAGTAGAAATAATAATTTTTAAAATATTAAGGACTTCTCACGATAATATTCGAAGGTATACACACACACACACACACACACACACACACAAAAGTATATATACTTTGGAATCCTATCTTGTCACTCCGGGATGGTAGGCAATCAAAAGAAGAAACCTGTAAACATGCTGAAAACAGCAGTCAGAGAAGTCTGGAGATGCTGGCTTCTCCTATATAGTTTTCTGATTTCCGCTGCTTATGATTGCATGTGCTCAGTTATTCAGTCTTGTCTGATGCTGCAACCTCATGGACTGTAGCCCACCAGACTCCACTGTCCATAGGATCGTACAGGCAGGAATACTGGACTGGGTTGCCATTTCCTCTTCCAGGGGATCTTCCTGACCCAGGATCACACCCACATCTCTTGCATCCCCTGCATTGGCAGGCAGATTCTTTATCACTTCTAAATCCTTCTTATAAGAAAAGGAGAGAAGACCACATGAAGACAGAGGCAGAGGACTTCCCTGCTGGTACAGTGGATAAGACTCTGCCTGCGATCCCTGATACTATGATTGCATAGTATGAATTAAGTCAATGCTTACAATGCTGGTTAGCCATCAGAAAGGACCAGAGAAAGAACACACAAAAAGAGCTGCGAAAACAACATATATGGATGCATATCATAACTATGGCAAATTTCTATTCTAAGAACCAATTAATGGAAAGTCAGTGAGTCCTCTACTATTTTAATGAGTTCGGTTCATATCCATCAGAACGTAAAATGCACAGTGATAGTAGTGATTAATTGTTACAGTTATTGTAGTGTGAATGTACAGTAAACTGGAACTCACTGGAGATGTCTTCTGCTATAGAGCAAAATTCAGTAGAACACAGACTGATTTCAGACTCCTTTAAATTACAGGCATTCATCATAGCAAACTAATTTGTCCCAAGTGACTGAGAGATGCAAACTTCTCATTATTCAAGAATTAATACATAAAATATTATATTGTTTATGTATATATACTATATATATAGTATAAAATATTATACTGTATATGTAAACACAATGTATGATCAAAATAATTAAGCATAATAAAATCTAATCCTTAAAAATCTCATGCAATATAATTGAGTCTTTATTTGCTATTTCCTGAGATATTTGAATTGCTTTAAGGTTATTCTTTCAAACACCAATGACCAATTATCTATGTGTAACACCGTATCAAAAAGTTCTTCACTAGTTTTGTGAATATCAGATAATTGAGTCTTTTCTGCATTGTGGGCCACCCAAGTCCCAGAGCCTAACCTTAAGAATGTTTCTGTTACTCAGTCCTATTTTATGACAACGAAATTTTCGATTCTCCTGAAATTTCACAAGTTCATTTACCAGCTGTCTCAGTTTTAGAACAGCTTTTTTCCCTCATGATAGAACAGCTCATATCGAGTAATTTCACCCCCAAAACAGGACGACACAGAAAAACAACATTGAGAGTTACATTAAAATGTAATCTTTAGACTGTAAAATAACCAGGAATACAATTTCCACCCAATTAAGTAGCAGAGAATACATTCTAATGACTGCATTTCCCGAAGCTACCAGCAATCCTTGGTAAACAAACTGCATGCTAATTCACCAGGTAACTGAGAACACCAGAATAATAAAGTTGCTTTTAAGTGCGCTGAATATAAAAACAAATAAACAAAAACAATAAAAGTGTGCAGCAATCAAACAAAGCCTGTCGTTTTTTGTAATGAACCATGTAATTACCAAAAAGGCTAATGTTAGTGAAGATAAAACAGAAACCTTCTAACTAAAACCTTCATAGAGCGGAAATCTGGTTAAGNCACCAGAATAATAAAGTTGCTTTTAAGTGCGCTGAATATAAAAACAAATAAACAAAAACAATAAAAGTGTGCAGCAATCAAACAAAGCCTGTCGTTTTTTGTAATGAACCATGTAATTACCAAAAAGGCTAATGTTAGTGAAGATAAAACAGAAACCTTCTAACTAAAACCTTCATAGAGCGGAAATCTGGTTAAGTTTTGTTAAAACAATAAAGCAATAGAGAACAAGCAGTGGTACAAAAGAACAAAATTTTCCACCTCCTGGGAGGAAAATTACAGAATGTGCTAACAGTGGGTGAGGAGATAGTTTACTTGGGTGGGATAAAAAAGTAATAAACAATAACAATCAAGTCAACCAGCCAGCATCCCAATTGTTGAATCCAACTGCATCTAGTCTAATTAAAGGAGCAATGACAATGGGAAAGTGTTTTGAAACATGCTTATATATATATATATATATGAGGCAAACCTGAGGCATTTACGTTCATACTGATGGACATTCTTTTATCAAAATGTTCTCATTTAATAGCTTCATCCCATGAAATAACTAAACAAGCAGCTGGCAAGCTATTCAGCTGGCCACCTAGGTGCTTGTTTCAACATTTATTAAGAAATAATGTCAGCAATATTTTTTTGGTTCTGTTTTTAATTTTTGTCACTAATATAGGAAATCTGAGATAGTGTAGAACTGACGTTGAGAAAGTGATGCCCTGAATTACATCTTGCTTTAGTCAGTTCAGTGTTTAAAGTAGACATGGTGAGTTTTTAGCCACATCCTCAAAAGATACATGTCTTTATGTATTTTAAACACAATTTTCTTTTTTAGCTTGAAGTATAGTCCATGGGATTGCAAAGAGGCAGACATGACTGAGTGGCTAAGCACAGCACATAGTTAAACTGGTTTACAATGTGATTGGTTTTTGCTTTTTTTTTTTTTTACTTTATTTTACTTTACAATACTGTATTGGCTTTGCCATACATCAACATGAATCCACCATGGGTTTACACGTGTTCCCAATCCTGAATCCCTCTCCCACCTCCCTCCCCATACCATCTCTCTGGGTCATCCCAGTGCACCAGCCCCAAGCATCCTGTATCCTGCATTGAACCTAGATTGGTGATTCATTTCTTACATGATATTACACGTTTCAATGCCATTCTCCCAAACCATCCCACCCTCTCCCTCTCCCAGAGTCCAAAAGACTGTTCTATACATCTGTGTCTCTTTTGCTGTCTCACATACAGGGTTATCGTTACCATCTTTCTAAATTCCATATATATGCTTTAATATACTGTATTGGTGTTTTTCTTTCTGACTTACTTCACTCTGTATAATCGGCTCCAGTTTCATCCACCTCATTAGAACTGATTCAAATGTATTCTTTTTAATGGCGGAGTAATACTCCATTGTGTATATGTACCACAGATTTCTTATCCATTCATCTGCTGATGGACATCTAGGTTGCTTCCATGTCCTGGCTATTATAAACAGTGCTGTGATGAACATTGGGGTACACGTGTCTCTTTCAATTCTGGTTTCCTCGGTGTGTATG
>SJYA01002681.1:425174-473806 GCA_006410615.1 Neotragus moschatus
GACGGAGGAGCCTGGTAGGCTGCAGTCCATGGGGTCACTAAGAGTCTGACACAACTGAGGGACTTCACTTGCACTTTTCACTTTCATGCATTGGAGAAGGAAATGGCAACCCACTCCAGTGTTCTTGCCTGGAGAATCCCAGGGACAGAAGAGCCTGGTGGGCTTCCGTCTATGGGGTCATACAGAGTCGGACATGACTGATGCGATTTAGCAGCAGCAGCAGCAGCAGCCATCTGTATGTCTTCTTTGGAGAAATGTCTACTTAGTTCTTGGGCCCATTTTTTGATTGGGTCGTTTATTTTTCTGGAATTGAGCTGCAGGAGTTGCTTGAATATTTTTGAGATTAGTTGTTTGTCAGTTGCTTCATTTGCTATTATTTTCTCCCATTCTGAAGGCTGTCTTTTCACCTTGCTTATAGTTTCCTTTGTTGTGCAGAAGCTTTTAATTTTAATTAGGTCCTATTTGTTTATTTTTGCCTTTATTTCCAGTATTCTGGGAGATGGGTCATAGAGGATCCTGCTGTAATATGTTTAACAAACATATTAAACATATGGTCTTGCTCGAGCTAGATGCTTGTCAGTAATGGTGACAGTGTATGAGTTGAATGCATCATAAAAAACCTTCTTAAATTAACAGTTCTTTCAAGAAGTGCGTTTATCATTAGATCAGCAATCTGTTGCTCTTTTGAGTATTACTTTTGTATATAATATAATTTAGAGTATTAGATGTCTTCATGTAGACTCTGCAAAGTGAATGGGTACATCAGAACAGATCCACCAAAGATAAGATGTTAAGGAAAACAGTCATCACTGTTATTGAGCTAATAGCAGTGACTATAATAATCTGAAAAAGAGCATCCTGGAAACTCAAATCTAACTTCCCAATCCTTTCACTTATCTCCTTTCTTAAAGTGACAGGGTTTTCACGAAGAGGGTAGGATATGAGGTCAGGTTGGTCTTCATCATTTAGAGATCAAGAAGAGATGTAGGGGGCTGGAGGAGAGGGAGGGAATGGTGATTAGAAGCTGGTGCTGTAGATCCTCTGAGGTTTTTACCAGTAAAAAATTCTGAGGCTTCTGTGTACAAGAAGATTGAGAAATGGAGGGAGAGGGTTTTAAACGTTCTAGCATAAGTTTTCAATTGGATCTTTCTTGATTTCCAGTAAGAAATGAAATGCTTTGAAAATTATCTTTGATTACTGAACTAAGTCTTTTTGAACACAATCCCATCTAGAACTGAGATGCCTCAGGATCCATTAGGATTGCCTTGCCATGTCTCTGTCATTTGGAACCTATGATGTAGGGCTACTTCCAAAAGGAGTAAAAAGTCTATATACTCTTTGATTTGTCCAATGAAACTATGTATATAAAAATGGTAGCATTTAAAAATAATGACATCCCCATACAAACAAGAGCCAGAAAGAAGTTTCAAATATTACTCTTTCTTTTAAGGAACATTCAATGATATGATTGAGTGAAGAATCAATGGGATTATTCTTTTCTGGTTGTAGTTCTAATAGTCTTATAGGAAGTGCTAGTAATAAGGCATATAATTCTTTGAGCCTCTCAAAGCTACATTTAATCAAATATACAAGAACGTCTTCTAGATTAAGAGAAATGTGTGTTCAGGTTTATTTTTACCATTGTTTAAGAATGGCCATAAGGGGTTGCTTCATGTTATTATCTTTATTTAAATTTATCTTGAAACTAAATTAAAATCTATGTTAGAGACACACAGAGATCTTTTACATTTTGTACTTTCTGGATGAAACCATGGCAATCTATTTTTTCACCTTCTTATGGAAATGATCATGAGCTTCAATTTCCTCTTATCAGACTTCTAATTTTAAAGTCATTTGAAGATTCAAAGTAAAGTCATTAGATATTTGAGATATAGCTTTTGAAGATTTTGTATCTTCTCAAAGGGACCATGAAAATCCAGTTATCTTACAAAATGAATCACGTGAATGAATCTGTCACTGTTAAAGTACTATCTCCTTCAACAAAGGAGAAGTGATGACTTATGTTAAAAATCATCAGTATTTATTCAGGAATATTTCTATTAAAAGAAGTTTAAATATTTGGATAGAGGAAGAGAAGGAAAGCTGCAATGACTTCTGACACCAATTACCCAGAGTTGGGCAAAACTTGTCCGGTTAAGGGCACAAGACTGCCGTACCTTCAGATATCAACCACAAGTTTAGGAGTCCCCAGTGAAGTGAAGTCGCTCAGTCGTGTCTGACTCTTTGCGAGCCCATGGACTGTAGCCTACCAGGCTTCCTCAGTCCATGGGATTTTCCAGGTAAGAATACTGGAGTGGGTTACCATTTCCTTCTCCAGGGGATCTTCCCGACCCAGGGATCGAACCCGGGTCTCCTGCATTGTAGGCAGACGCTTTACCATCCCCAGGATACCCACAATTCTTACCAGCTGGCTAAAGATGTACGGGTTTCCACTACCCCCTCAGTTTTAGTAATTCACTAAAATGACTCACAGAACTCAGAAAAGTGCTATAGTAAAGATTATAGTTTTATTATCACAAGGATATAAGTCAGAATCAGTTAAAGAGGAAGTTTGCATTGGGTGAAGTCTGGGAGGGTTCCAAACATGAAGCTAATTACATTTTCCTCTCCCTCACGGGATGATTGGGACACATTACCCTCCTCATGGATGTGTGATGGTACAGCGTATTGCCAACCAAGGACACTCACCTGAGCTTTAGTGTCTGCAGTTTTTATCAGGGTTCCCATCGTGTAGACATGACTGATTGTATCATTAGCTCCAAGGTTGAACTCAATCTCTAACAGCCTTTCCCTGCCTGGAGATTGGGCTGGCAATCTCAAAGCTCAAAGTTCCAACCCTCCAATCACATGAGTGGTTTTTCTGGCATGACTGGGCCCATCCTGAATCATCTGGTTAACATAAACTATCTTCAAACCCATTATAATTAACAAAGAAACTCCTATTACTCAGGAAATCCCAAGGGTTTTAGAGGTCACCTCCTAGGAACTAAGGAAGAAGACCAGTCAAATTCTTTAGTACACAAAGCCTATAAAATCTTATATCTTACTAAATTGTTTTTACAATCAGTTTTGAACATTTTGAGGGAAGTAGAAACATTTAGGGGAAGTAGTCTTAAATCAAACCCATAATTGGCCCTCGCCTATTGGCTTATATTCAAGTTAGACAAGAAACAGCTAACAGTTTCCAAAAATAAATGCAAAACTTCCTATTAAATTCATGCTATAAAATTATTACTTTCTAGGAATTTTATTTCAAATAATGATGAATATGTTGTAGAATCCCAAAGGGAATAAATATACTAATAATTGGGTGGTACATCAGAGGAATGATAGGAGAAGGCAATGGCACCCCACTCCAGTACTCTTGCCTGGAAAATCCCATGGATGAATGAGCCTGGTAGGCTGCAGTCCATGGGGTCGCTAAGAGTCGGACACAACTGAGCGACTTGACTTTCATGTCGCGACTTTTCACTTGACTGAGCGACTTTTCACTTGACTGAGCGATTTCACTTTCATGCACTGGAGAAGGAAATGTCAACCCACTCCAGTGTTCTTGCCTGGAGAATCCCAGGGATGGCGGAGCCAGATGGGCTGCCATCTATGGGGTCGCACAGAGTCGGACACGACTGAAGTGACTTAGCAGTAGCAGTTTCAGAGGAATGATAAGAACCAGGTTTTGTAGTTACTACTAGATATGGATTCTAAATCCATATATTGGACCCAGATCTGCCATTTATTTCTGAAATGGGAACTACATTAAGCATTTTTAATTATAAAATAACGTATTCCTTGAATATATTAAATATACAGTAAATGGAGGGCTTTTCAGGTGGGACTAGTGGTAAAGAATCTGCCTGCCAATGCAGAAGACATAAGAGACTCAGGTGAGATCCCTGGGTCGGGAAGATCCCCTGGAGGAGCATGTCAGCCCACTCCAGTATTCTTGCCTGGAGAATTCCATGGACAGAGGAGCCTGGCGGGCTACTGTCCATGGGGCAGCAAAGAGACAGACACAATTGCATCGACTTAGCATGCACGCACAGTAAATGAATTCTATTATTATTGTCACTGTTTATATATATGAGGTGAAATATATGAGGGTTTTCTAGTCTATTTATTTATAAATGACAACAATAACAAAAAGTTCTCTGGAAAAAGAGAACTAAATATTTTATTGACCCACACACTTTTATTGACATTCAATTATGAATCATAAAAGCCCACTGGAACTTCTGACACATGCCAGAATGTGTGAGAATAATAAAACCCACAGGCTGAGTTGTTTAAGTTCCTTAAATTTCTTACAACTCTCCTTTTGTCCACTACTTAATCTTTCCTAGTATTTCAAAACACTGGCAATTCAGCAATTAACACAATAAATAATAGTCCCTCCTCTCAAGAACTTATAGTGTGGACAGTTGACAAAGCAAAAATGAAATGAATAGAAAGATGAGGATAAAGACAGTTGGGTGAGGGATGCGAATTTAAATAGCGTTCCCAGGGAAACTGCAACCTGAGAGTTGTGAGAAAGAGAACATTCTGGGCAGAAGAAACAGCAAGTGCAGTGGCTCTGAGGCAGAAGTCGACCAGCTTTGTTCAAAAAGCAGCTAATGAGGTCAATGTTGCCCAAGAGGAGCAAGCAAGGGGAAAGAAGGAAGAAATGAAGTCAGCTAGGTAATGCAGGGGTAAGGGGGCATGCAGACTACAATAAAGCCTAGTAGGGCATTGTAAGTTTGGTTCTTACCTTGGAGAGCCACTGAAGAGTTTTGAGCAGAGGAGTGAAATGTTTTAAAAGGATTCCCTCTGCTGTATCCAGAACAAAACAAAAGGAAGAAAGTGAAGAAATAAGAAAACTGTTTGCTGCTAAGTCACTTCAGTCGTGTCCGACTCTGTGCAACCCCATAGATGGCAGCCCACCAGGCTCCCCCTTCCCTGGGATTCTCCAGGCAAGAAGACTGGAGTGGGTTGCCATTTCCTTCTCCAATGCATGAAAGTGAAAAGTGAAGTTGCTCAGTCGTGTCAGACTCTTCGCAACCCCATGGACTGTAGCCTACCAGGCTCCTCTGTCCATGGGATTTTCCAGCCAAGAGTATTGGAGTGGGTTGTCATTGCCTTCTCTGTTTAGGATGCTGTTAAACAGGATAAACTGTTTGTCAACTGTTTGGGATGTCGATAATAGGCCAGGAGAGAGATGAGAGTGGTTTGGACCATGGTGGTACTGGCAGGGGAGGTGGTGTGAAAAGTTTAGTTTCTGGATATATCTTGAAGGTAAAATCAGCAGGGTTTGATGGCACATTGTGAAGCTTGCAAGAAAAAGAATAACCAAGGATGACACAAAGATATTCAGCCTTGGGAACAGGAAGCATGGAGTGGCCATTAACTAAGATGGACAGAGAGAACCAGACTTTGAGGGGAGGGAAGGAAAGAAAGAGCCAGGATTCTAATCAACATTTGTCGATTCCAAAGCTTGTACTTTTAACTACAACAAGTCAATATATCAGCTTTAACTTACTGGATATTTGCAATGTTGAGGAGGCTATGGTTTATATATTTTGCTTTAGTAAATTCTTTCAAGCCTATAATGATGAAAGTAACAACAAGGCAAACACATAATGCTTACTATGTGTCCTTAGCAGGTTTATGCCCCACACACATACCTACACACACACGCTCATACAATCTTCACAGTAATCATATGGGTAGATAACCCCCAATTCTGTTATTTTCTCATCAGGGAGAGATGTAGAAGTGAAGACAGAGGGTTGAAGGGCTTTTCACCTCCTAGAGATAACACTAATCTTTGTTCCTCACATAGTCCTTTTAATGGATTAGAGAGAATATACCTTTCAACTTTTGGTAGGACAGGGACCAGGAGTAACAACAGACTCAGTGGCAGTGGCCCACTACTTCTAGGGGCTCTGCTTACAGACTCTAAAGTAATCTAAATGTGTGTGTGTGCATGTTTCGTTTTACTGGATTAGTTTTCTAGGACTGCATGACAGACTGCTGCTGCTGCTGCTAAGCTGCTTCAGTCGTGTCCAACTCTGTGTGACCCCATAGATGGCAGCCCACCAGGCTCCCTCGTCCCTGAGATTTTCCAGGCAAGAGTACTGGAGTGGGTTGCCATTTCCTCCTCCAATGCATGAAAGTGAAAAGTGAAAGTGAAGTCGCTCAGTTATGTCTGACTCTTAGAGACCCCATGGACTGTAGCCCACCAGGCTCCTCCATCCATGGGATTTTCCAGGCATGACAGACTAGGTAACTTAAACAGCACACATTTATTTTCTCACAGTTCTAGAGGCTAGAACTCCCAGATCAGTTAGCAGGGCTGGTTTCCTCTGAGGCTTCTCTGATTCGCTTGTGGAAGGCCACCGGAAGGCCCCAGGTCTTCAATGGTCAGCTATCTGTGTCTGTGTCCTAATCGTCTCCTCTTACAAGGACACTGGGCTTTGGATCCCAGTGACCTCACTTGAACTTAATTTCTTCTTTAAAGATCCTCTCTCCAAGGACAGTCGCATTCTGAGATACTGGGGGTTAGGACGGAAACACATGATTGGGGCTTGGGGGGGAACACAATTCAGCTCAGAACCATTAGCTCGCTTTGTTATTTAAAAATCCTCTTGATGCAGGAGTTGGCAAATCTCTTTCCCACTGAGCCTTAGATAGCATCTAAACGTCTATGAAGGGAGCGAGGGGTATAGGGGGAACAGTTTAATGGCACCGGGCTCTCTTGTACTTACTTTAATGACCTGTTTTCCTCCACCTGCACTCCGTGTCTCAGACACGAGAAGAGACAGCGGTGACAGCACCTGGCTCACTCTTGGGTACTGCAATAGGGTGCTCGGCGAGGAAAGTTTAGTCAGGGGATAATCGATGAGTCGGTTCTGTCAGTAATTCAGGAAAACTTGTACCACCCACCCTCGGCTACATGAGGGAAGAGAAAAATAAATGCCTTTGAAACCTGAATTTTGAAGCTAAGCTGACAGACATATATCAATGCTGAACTTTCATGTGCTGAAGTCAGTTTCATAAGGTATTTTTAAAAGCTGAAATGGCCACTTCAATTTTGTCAAAAAGAGTACATACTGGAAATTATTCAGAATGCCTATTGATGGAAAGACACTGGAGACGTTTATTAAAAACCTGCATGTAAATGTATTCCCTCAAGATTGCATTCTCTCTTCTGAAGTACAAAGCTGACCAAACTCACCTAGAAATAATCTTGATTCTTTCCATAAGTGAAATCAGTGTTCTTTTAGCTGAAGGGAAAACAGGCCTTGTCTATTTTCCAGGAATTCTATAAAAACAATAGACTTACAAAAGTTCACTAAAGCAATAACGTAAAACAGACTTGCAAGCTGCTATTAGAAATGCTTTAATATTCAATAGTTACTGTGACTATAACCCTGGAGATGAACCCACAGGGTCAACCATGCAATACACTGGAAGAACTGACTAATGGAGAGAGATGTGTTTGCCACGTACTTGAAAGGGGGACCGGAAGGCAGGAGCGTCAACAAATTATAAGGTCCTTAAGTTCCACTCTGAACAAAAGGCCTAAGGAAAAGAGACCTTGTAATCCACAGAACTCTAGTATCCAGTTCTATATTCACAACCTATGGTTGCATGGGTTAAATCAGTGGTCCCTGACCTTTTTTGGCACCAAGGGCTGGTTCCATGAAAGACAGTTTTTCCACAGGTAGGGGTGGGTGCGGGGTGGTTTCCCATTACATGTGTTGTGTGCTTTATTTCTATTACGATTACATCAGCTCCACCTCAGATCGTCAGGCATTTGATCCTGGAGGTTGGCGGCTCTTGGGTTAAACCCATGTCTCTTTACAAAACTTTTACTGATTCTTACTGGGGACTTGGTCCTCAGTGACCCGCCTTTTCAAGGACTCCAAAGAAGGTCTTAAAGACTAGGTCTCTTCTAACTCCTACTTCATTACACAGGCCTAGAAGAAAAGCAGATCCTTAGTTTGGAATGAAAACCAAGATGAAGGTATTCTGGGAAGAGTTAGAACCTTCGGAAGTTTTTGGTAGTGGCATTAAATGCTTTGGTTTCAACTGAAAAATGGCAAGTTTCAAGGTCTAGGACTTATTAGACTGTCTACTCCAAGATAAGAACAATCATAGTAATTACTCATATTTTCCACAATCCTTTATAACTTATGAAGCTTTTTATTTTCATTATTTCATTTAATGAAATTTTTACAATATAGAGAAAAGAAACCTAAGCTTTAGCTTCCAAAGGTCTTTGTTCATGTGTCTGAACTTTGGTTTCTTCATCCATGCTGGAAATAATCACATGAACTCTACTCACCTGAAGGGACAGTTATGACTGTCAAAGGACATTGTATTACATGAAAACAACTCCAATTCCATTGTAAGGCTTTATTTCTATAACAGATTCTATTAAAATATAACCTGCAAATTAATCATGTATCATCTTTTGTTGGTCATTGATGATAAGAATGGCTCCATTGTCCTGAAACTGGAGCTGCCAAAATCTTTAAAAACAAGATTTAATTATTATATTGAGTTGAGAGAATTGAGATCTTACAGTCATTATACCTGTGAAGATTGAAAATTTAATTTAGTTAATGACCATCCTGAATATATCTAGCCACTTAGTAATGGATAAAGATTTAAACATTGCCAATGAGAAAGGTAGTTATTTCTTCCTTTAGAGGTGTAAAAACCAATTTCCACTGATTGAGCACCTACTTAGAGCCAAACATTGTTCTCAATGCTTTGTATATCCCATGTTTTCATCCTTACATGATGAAGTGTGTACTTTTATTGTGTGTGTGTGTGTGTGTGTGCGCGCACATGCACGTGTATGTGAGATGAAGGAGATGCTGAGAGAGATTAAGCAGCTTGCAATTTACCAAAGATTGACTCAACTAGGAAGTAATGGTGCTGAGGTTTGAGCCCAGATCTGTTCAGCTCTAAACCCTCTTGCTCTTCCTAATCAAGATGTTGCCATGTAACAACATTGACATTCAATCACCATGTGTTCTTATATCTGTATGCAAGGAGATTTGGCAGGGCTGAAAGGATGATGCTTCTAGACATGTCAGAGCCAGTATGAACATCTCTGTAAAAAGCTGCAATTACATTTGACCTTGTCTCAGCTTCCCTTCTCATGTTCCCAAGGGCTCCCTCATACTAACGTAACAAGAAGGGGATATAGGAGATTTTTCACCAAACACTTCTTAGAGAGGTCATCTTTTGTGTTAAAAAAAAAAAAATAGCTTGAGGAGTCATTACAGAAGGAAGCACCAAGGATGGGGAACTGCAGCAAACAAGGATTGCTAATATGCTATGCATAAGACAAAGGAACTTTTGTTGTTCTTAAGTAGGAGAATGAAAACCTGAAATAAAGAAGGAAAGTTAGAGAGTTGGTAAGCTTGGATCTGGAGCAACGAAAGAGCCAGAGAATGAAGCTCTTATTATAGGGAAGCCAAAATGAGTCTTGAGAGAAAACAAATACATGTTGAAAGTTTTAGTTACTAAGTCATGTCTGACTCTCTGTGATCTCATGAACTGTGGCCCCCAGGCTCCTTTATCCATGGAATTCTCCAGGTAAGAACGCTGGAGTGGGGTGCCATTCCCTTCTCCAGGGGATCTTCCCAACCCAGGGACTGAACCTGGGTCCCCCGCATTACAGGCAGATTCTTTATGTCTGAGCCACCAGGGAAGCCCAAGAGATTGTCCAATTCATTGGCTGAGGAGTATAATATAAACACAATATTCTTCTTCCTTTAGGAAAGTGTACTATAAAACTTAATAAGATTTGGGGGAGATGCTCTGGTCCAAATTTTTGTGCCCCGACCTCCCAGTTCGAAATTTTAATGCCTAACATGATAGTTTTAGGAGGTGAGGGCTTTGGAAAGTGTTTACTTAGGTCCTTAGTCAAGTCTATGGTTTTTCCAGTAGTCATGTATGGATGTGAGAGTTGGACTGTGAAGAAGGCTGAGCGCTGAAGCATTGATGCTTTTGAACTGTGGTGTTGGAGAAGACTCTTGAGAGCCCCTGGGACTGCAAGGAGATCCAACCAGTCCATTCTGAAGGAGATCAGCCCTGGGATTTCTTTGGAAGGAATGACGCTAAAGCTGGAACTCCAGTACTTTGGCCACCTCGTGCGAAGAGTTGACTCATTGGAAAAGACTTTGATGCTTGGAGGGATTGGGGGCAGGAGGAGAAGGGGACGACCGAGGATGAGATGGCTGGATGGCATTACTGAGTCGATGGACGTGAATCTGAGTTGGTGATGGACAGGGAGGCCTGGTGTGCTGCGATTCATGAGGTCGCAAAGAGTTGGACACAACCGAGCGACTGAACTGAACTGAACTGAGGGTGAAGCCCTCATGAATGGGATCCATAAGGATCCCTAGCCCCCTCCAAACACGTGGGGACAGCAAGAAGAAGCTGGTTATGAACCAGGACAAGGACCCGTACCAGAACAAGACTGTGCTGGCACCTTGGACTTCCCAGCTTCTAGAGCTGTGAGAGATAAACTGCAGCTATTTTATAAGCTACCCAAGTGTAACATCAGCTCAAACAGACAGCCATAGGTTTATAGATGAATTTTGAGGAGACTGAAGTGCTGAATTCTCAGTTAAGGTCAACATAGGATAAAAATATTATTGCCCCTTTCCCATCAAACTTGATTATGAGTACACTTGAACTAGGCAAACATTCTGACATAATGAATGAAAGTAATTCTGAGAATTTTAGGATTGCAGGAAACCTCAGAGCTAATATAATTCTGTTCCTTGGAGCTTAATTCCCCCTTTGGTGGAGTATTCTTGAAGTATTTGGTGTATAGAAAGCATTCAACAAGGGTTTGTTAATGTGCTAGGTGGTACCACTACTCACCAATATCTATTTCCTCTCTTCATCCTGGGGGAAGCCTATACCATCTTCCTCATTAAACTCGGACTAGTCCTTGGACTTGCCTTGGGCAATGAGTGAGATGAAATGACATTTTCCAGTTGGAGGAGAATCACCCTAACAAGCCAGAGCCCATGGGTTTCCATATATTTCAGATGACAAGGTGAATGTGCTATAGGTTTTAAAAGAGGGACATGAAATGCTTACTGATGGTCCAAGGTTAGAGAGGGCAGCATTAGAGCCCAGGGAGGAAATTACTAAATGTAAAAATAAGTTAACTTATTCCAGTTTCTCTCATTTACTAGAAAGAGTTTTAATGAAGAACTAGAGGAAGAACAAGAAAAGAGGAAAATTCTGTGCCTTCAATATGGAAAAATTTAGGAAAACGGGGTTCCTAGACAGAAAAACAAGGGCCCAAGTTACCTGAGTGTCTCCAGATCATCAGAAGGAACTCAGAAAGCATCACTGCTTCTGCCTCAGTCCTTACTCTTTCCAGCCACATAGAACAGTCTAGAAGGCAATGGCACTCCACTCCAGTACTCTTGCCTGGAAAATCCCATGGACGGAGGAGCCTGGTAGGTTGCAGTTCATGGGGTCGCTCAGAGTCAGATATGACCGAGTGACTTCACTTTCACTTTTCACTTTCATGCATTGGAGAAGGAAATGGCAACCCACTCCAGTGTTCTTGCCTGGAGAATCCCAGGGACGGGGGAGCCCGGTGGGCTGCCGTCTACGGGGTTGCACAGAGTTGGACACAACTGAAGCGACTTAGCAGCAGCAGCAGCAAGAACACTCTCTACAAAAAAAAAAAAAAACATATTTAAGTAGTAGCTCAGTGGTAAAGAATCCAACTGCCAATGCAGGGAACACAAGAAACATGGGTTCAGTCCCTGGATTGGGAAGATCCCCTGGAGGAGGAAATGGCAACCCACTCCAGTATTCTTGCCTGGAGAATCCCATGGACAGAGGAGCCTGGTGGGCTACAATCCATGGGGTCGCAAAGAGTCGGACATGACTCAGCATGCACACACAAAATATTATTTAGAACTAAGCACTGATAGGTAGGATAGACTTTTAGTTTTTAAGCTGTGAAATAAAAATGGTAATTTTTACTTTCATCTTTAAAGTTAAACAAAAGCCACAAGAAGAAAAGTGACAATTTCTTCACTGAAAGTTGGAGAGGTCATTAACTCCAAATCACACTATATGAGGGAGGTCAAATAGGATTGTGAGAAGATGCTGAAAGATGACTACACTGTAGGTCTGAGAAAAATATGGCCAAGCACAGCTTCCCACAGTAATCTAAGACAACAGTGTAGCAAGGATGTGTGTGCGCACGGGCAGCAGGAGTCACTGGACTTCGTTTATCAAGAAAGACCTAGAACTGAGGTGAGACGTAGGAAGTGAGGAATAATCCAGACAACCCATATTTATAAGAAACTGTCGCTGAGGTCAGGTGAAAAGGAAGCATTCTGCATTGTTAGCAGTCCCACGGGTCATACTTTAGCTACCTCAAGTGAGGACTAAAAGAACCCACTCACACATCAAACACTGTGTCACAGTTACCTTTCCCATACTCCTGATACTACTCCTGAAAATAACTTCTCTGGGAAGAAACATCTCATCCAAAATAGAATACAATCTATATAAATACCCTGTGACGAAAGAAAATGAGTGAAGAAAAGTAAAAAATGACCGAAGAAGAACACTTACTAGAATAATGTTGCCACAGCTTAGATGGGCAAGCAAGCATACGGTCAAGAAACAGAAAACCTAAATAAAGCAATTGCTTCTATAAATCAAGGACACAGGCAGAGTTTATCTGCACTATGGAATGATAAGGACTTCCCTGGTGGTCCAATGGCTAAGACACTGCCCTCTCAATGCAGAGGGCCCAAGTTCAATCCCTGATCAGGGAGCCAGATTCCCACACTGCAACTAAGAGTTTTGGGCTTCCCTGGTGGCTCAGAGGTTAAAGCATCTGCCTGCAATGCAGGAGACCTGGGTTCTATCCCTGGGTCAGGAAGATCCCCTGGAGAAGGAAATGGCAACCCACTCCAGTATTCTTGCCTGGAGAATCCCATGGACGGAGGAGCCTGGTGGGCTACAGTCCATGGGGTCGCAAAGAGTCGGATGCAACTGTGCGACTTCACTTCCCTTTCACTATGGAAGGATAAGACAAGACAATAGAATAAATAAAAATACGCTTAGCTAAAGATTCTTGAGACTTATATGAAATAAAGTCTGCATCACCTCTGAGAAACAAAAAGACTTTCATAAACAGAAAACATACTACTGATTCNTGCAACTGTGCGACTTCACTTCCCTTTCACTATGGAAGGATAAGACAAGACAATAGAATAAATAAAAATACGCTTAGCTAAAGATTCTTGAGACTTATATGAAATAAAGTCTGCATCACCTCTGAGAAACAAAAAGACTTTCATAAACAGAAAACATACTACTGATTCAAGTAGGAAGATTCAACATGGTTGTTGTTCAGTTGCTCAGACATGTCTGACTCTTTACAACCCCATGGACTCAAATTGATGCTCATTGAGTCAGTGATGCCATCCAACTATCTCATCTTCTACCGTCCCCTTCTCCTCCTGCCTTCAGTCTTTCCCAGCATCAGGGTCTTTTCTAATGAGTCAGCTCTTTATATCAGGTGCCCAAAGTATTGGAGTTTCAGCTTCGGCATCAGTCCTTTTAGTGAATATTCAGGCTTAGTTTCCTTTAGGATTAACTGGTTTCATCTCCTTGTAGTCCAAGGGACAAGGGACAAGAGTCTTCTCCAACATCACAGTTCAAAAGCATCAAATCTTTGGTGCTCAGCCTTCTTTATGGTCCAACTCTCACATGAATGGATGTGAGAGTTGGACCATAAATGGAAGACTGAACATCCTGGTGGGTTAATCCATAAATCTGATATAATTTAACTCATCATGCCAATAGGATGTACTTTGAAGCTATGAGAGAAAAAGTTAAAGCTAAAATTAAAAACTTAAAAAGCAAGAACAACCCAGAAATTTCCAAAACAGAAAAGCAATGACTAAGGAAAGGGGGAGCTAGCCCTACAAAACAGTGAAACTTATTATAAAGTGAAACATTAAAAGAGTTTGGCACTACTAAGTGAAAGATCAAACAGATCAATAGAAGAAAAGAAATTCCAAAGTAAGCCAACATACATTTGAAAAATTAATATATGACAAAGGAGACACTCCAAATTAATGGACTAAAGGTTAACTAGTCAGTAAGTGCCTGCCGGGAGAAATATCAATAACCTCAGATATGCAGGGAGAAATATCAATCACCTCAGATATGCAGATGACACCACCCTTATGGCAGAAAGTGAAGAGGAACTAAAAAGCTTCTTGATGAAAGTGAAAGAGGAGAGTGAAAAGTTGGCTTAAAGCTGAACATTCAGAAAATGAAGATCATGGCATCNGCTGGGAGGGATTGGGGGCAGGAGGAGAAGGGGACGACAGAGGATGAGATGGCTGGATGGCATCACTGAGTCGATGGATGTGAATCTGAGTGAACTCCAGGAGTTGGTGATGAACAGGGAGGCCTGGCGTGCTGCGATTTTCATGGGGTCACAAAGAGTCAGACACGACTGAGCGACTGAACTGAAGTCAGTAAGTGATGATGTAATAATGGTTAGCAATTTTGAAAGAAATTAATTTACGTCCCTACCTCAGACCTTACCAAAACAGATTCTTGATATGGATCAAACATTTGAAAATTCTAAAGGAACTATACAAAACATCTCAGTAGACTTATACTGGTAAAAATCTTTCTAATTATGACACAAAACATAGATTCCATAAAAATGATAAACTAGATTCTACAAAAGTAGCAAGTTTTCATTTGCATTGACTAAAAAAAAAGCGCTGTGCATTTGTGATGGATAAGTCATTTCAATCGAGTATGATTCTTTGTGACCCCATGGGTCATATAGCCTGCTAGGCTCCTGTGTCCATGGGATTCTCCAGGCAAGAATACTGGAGTGGGTTGCCACGCCCTCCTCCAGGGGATATATTCCCAACCCAGGGATTGAACCCGTGTCTCCTATGGCTCCTGCACTGCAGGTGGATTCTTTACCGCTGAGCCACTGGGGAAGCCCCAAAAGCAGTGTAAACAAAGTCAAAAGAAAAAAGAAAGTAAATTAATTTAAAAAATTACAGTTTATATTGCAGATAGGAGGTAATTTCTTAATCTACTATAAATGTGTTATAACGTAACAATAAGGTGAACAACAAAGTTAAAAAATGGGTTTGTACATCAGGGTTCTCAATCTCCATGATTTGCTACAACTCACAAGACTAAGAAAAGTTGTTACACTCAATCATGATTACTGTTTACTAGAGTGAAAGAATACACAGTGAAATTAGCAAAAGGAAAAGGCACATGGGTGAAGTCCAGGAGAAGCCAACAAGCTTCCAGGTGCCCTCTCCCAGTGGAGTCACATGGACACACATAATTCTTTCAGCAATGATGCAAAGTGTAACCAGGCAGGGAAGCTCATCCAGCCTTGGTGTCCAGGGCTTTTACTGGGAGTTAGATATAGGCATGTCACATCTGTGCCACTGACCTCAGCTACTCAGACCATTCCCCCACCCTTCTCAGAGCAAAATCAGATGTTCTCTGTAAATAGCAGTTAGCATAAAATATCTGATCAAATTGGTGACCCAACGTATCAGGCGTTCAAAAACACCCTTATAGGCAGAATATTCCAAGAACTCAGAATTTACCACCCAAGAGCCAGCCAAGAGTTGGTCCTAAGACAGAGCTTTCTTGGGAATGTGAAAGTGTTGAGCCACCCAGGCCAACTGAGTTTACCCTTTACTTGTTTTGGGGAATGAAAAATAATATAGTCATTTTGGAAACGGCTTGGCAGTTGCAGAAATGTTAAATGTGTAATTTCCATGCAACCCAAGAATTCGCTTCCTGCACAACAACTCAAGAGAAATGAAAACACATGTGTGATTTGTATGTGAACATTCATATAATATTGTTCGCGGAGAAGGCAATGGCAACCCACTCCAGTACTCTTGCCTGGAAAATCGCATGGGCAGAGGAGCCTGGTAGGCTGCAGTCCATGGGGTCGCTAAGTTGGACACAACTGAGCAACTTCACTTTCACTTTTCACTTTCATGCATTGGAGAAGGAAATGGCAACCCACTCCAGTGTTCTTGCCTGGAGAATCCCAAGGACGGGGAGCCTGGTGGGCTGCCGTCTATGGGGTCGCACAGAGTCGGACACAACTGAAGCAACTTACCAGCAATGGCCAAAAAGTGGTAAAAAATCAAAAGGGGCATCAACCGAATAATGAATAAACCACAGGTATACCCAGTATACCCATACTGGAACATTGTTTAGCAATAAAAAGAAAAGAGTACTGTTACAGGCTACAATATGTATGAATTGTAAAAGCATTAGGCTAANAACTGAAGCAACTTACCAGCAATGGCCAAAAAGTGGTAAAAAATCAAAAGGGGCATCAACCGAATAATGAATAAACCACAGGTATACCCAGTATACCCATACTGGAACATTGTTTAGCAATAAAAAGAAAAGAGTACTGTTACAGGCTACAATATGTATGAATTGTAAAAGCATTAGGCTAAGTGAAAGAAGCCAGTAGCACAAGACCACATACTAAAGGTTGCATTTATATAAATGCCCATAAAAGACCAATCTATAGAGACAGAAAGTAGATTAGTGGTTTCCTGGTGCTGGGTGGGAAGAAGGAATGACTGCAAATGGTCACCAGGGATCTTTTTAGAATAATGTAAATGTTATAATAACTGGGCTGCAGCAATGGTCACAGGGCTGTAAACCGTAAACTTACTACCAATCATCAGATGTTCACTTAAAAATAAATTAACTGTACAGTGTGTAAATTATGCTTCAATAAAGATGTTCATTTTTTTTAAAGGTGCTGCACATCACTCTGAAATGCTACTACTTGTGGGAAAGAGTAGAGTACCTTTGGAAGCACATGCAAGAAACTGGCCACAGCAGTAGCCTCTTGAGGAAAACAGGGGCACAAGAGGCCAGGATGGGAACAAGAGATCCTCTGTAATGTAGAGCTTTGTACTCCTGGGATTTTATATAATGTGTGTGTAGTAATCAGTATTCAGTGAGAACCTAAAATCTTCCACATTTCTTGGTGACTGGAAGATATGTGGCTGCCATTGATAGTAAGTACGTCATCAGTAGTAATGGGATTATTGGAAAGGATAGTCTGAGAGGTAAATGCTACTTTGAGTATTTTCAGAAACGATCATTTTTATATTGTAGAGTAATATTTGAGTGGCACTATCCTGGAATCAAGGGACTTGAAGTGTATGGAGAGCCTGAGCTAAAGTTCCCTGCACATTTCATTACAGTGGGAGAGCTAACCAGCCAAAGCCTTCATTTTTTTGATGCAGGAGTGATCATTTAGAAGGTTTTCGGATAGTAATGTATCACTCACACTATATTTCAGTCATTTTGCCATTATCTTTGCTTTTTGTTAGATACTATAAATGTAGCAATTCAGGCACAAAACTATTGGATAGCACGTTCAACTCACCTTCTACAGTTTTTTATCTCTTCAAATTCTCAAATTCACTGTTCTTTGGAAGTTAAGTGGATTTTTTTTTCACATACATGGCTTTCCATACAACTGAAATAGCTAAATAATTTCCAAGCTTCTGCTCCATTTAGGAATATGCACTAATTCATTGTAACAGGTTAAATTCCATCATGATCAATTCCCTAATAATGGATATCTGTGTAATCTCAAGGATTTTCAAGTCCTAATCCCTGACTCACTTATCATACCTGATGTTGAACAGATTGCAAGCAAGTAGAAGTGTTTGAGCATTCCTTAAAATCTGTGGAAATGAAATTTCAAGATGCTTGATGAGACAGCATCCTAAAAATTACTAATACTTGGAAATTTGTAAGAACATGTCATTTGGAAAAGAATCTGTGTGCTTAATGTGACTATCTTTTTATTGCTCAGAATCTGTGAATCAAAGCAGGATGCTATGATCTCTTTTCTTTTGTGACTAATACCTTTTTAAACTCTTAATCTTCCATTATGACTAACTGCCCTCAGTGGGTCTGGGAGATGAATATGATATCATAGCCTGAGAATATGTTAAATGATGCTTTCTAAATGGAATGCTTCATTTAACCTTGGGGACCTTTCAAAATTTTATTTCCCACATGATAATTCTTAGTTAAGACTAAGGATGAAAGGGTAAGGAGATGGATAAATAGTACAGTGTATAGCGAATTAGTTAAGAGTAGGGCTCCAAGTCAGACAATCCAGGTTCAAATTCCAGTTTGACTACTAACTTGCTTGTGTAAGTGGATTGAGCAGATTAACAAAATCCTTTAAAAATTCATATTCTTATATGTGTAATGGAGATAATACTAGTGTCTGCCTCACACAGTTGTTAAGAGGATTACATAAAACGATCTTTATGAAGGGTATAGTAAATTCTTCAAGGTCATTATTCAAGGTCATTGTTTTGATGGGAACTTCAAATTTTATAGCAAGAGGAGAATATAAGCTTACCCACAAAGCAGAACGCCCTTATTTAAACAGGATCAAGAATTCATAGGCTATCCAGAGAGCCAAAGATATTCTATTGAGATAGCTCAAGATTAATATGAATAATGACTGAAGGACTCAGAATTGCATGGTAAGGAAAAATGGTCTCGGAATTTTAAAATTAACTATGTGCACCTGGCAAGTTGGTTAACCCTCTGAGTCCTACTTTTGCAACTACAGAATGGACATGATTAGAATATCTTACGAGAATTAAGTATGTGTATGAACAAGAAGTAGACAGCACATTCTTGGCACACTCTGAGTACTTAATAAGGGATAGTAACTTTTACTAGGAGGGTTATTATAATTACTGTTCATGTGTTTTTCAGTATTAAGAACAAGAACACATTTGTCATACAAAGTTAATTGTGAAGAGGAAAAGGAATCTGTTGAAACATAGCAAATTAAGAGGGAGACAGGCAGAGCTGCACAAGGACCAGGTCTCCACGGTGAATGGGGTGTCCAGCAAATAGGCAAGTAACGCCTGCCACGTTGACTTTAAGGAGACTCCTCGGCAGACCAAGAAAAGAAGAAAAGAGGAGAAAATAAATATATTGATTTCCAGATGGTAGAGTGGGTGGGAAAGGAAAGGAAAATAGAGAAGCTAAAGATAAACAACAGCTGAGCCAAAAAAAAAAAAAAAAAAAGAGAGAAGAAAAATCATGTCAGGATGATGCAGGGAAAGCTTGGACAAAAGGGACTATTCGGTCTGGGACTAAAATCCTCAGGTTAGGATGAATGATGCAAGAAAAGTATCCACAGAAACGGTGGTGGTGAAAGGCGGTGGTGAAAAGAAAGCAGAGAGCAGCTGTAACAGAGGTGGGGACGGTCTGCTAAAATGTAACACAGCCTAGGCATTCGATCAAAGCCTGAGGCATGTGGAGGAGATGACTCAAAAAGGGAAGGAAAGGAGTTCTAAGGAATCCATGCAGCACTAATTAAAAACACACGTGGAGTAAGGACAATCAACAGGAAGAAAATACACAAACGAGGCCGCGAAACCCTGGAGATGCTGTCCAAAGGACTCTCAGAAAAGAAACACTGGATGTGTTCCTTGTGCAAAACCGAGGCTGATGGGGAGAAGAGAAGAATTTTAAATAATACCTGCAATTATTTATAGATACCTCCAAGTAAAGAAAATGGATTTAGATTTAGATTTGGATTCAGATTTCCTAGACCTCCTACCCAGAAGGATGGGCTACACATAGTGACTTGTTTCAACGGAATAGAGAAGGGGAAACCTGGCAAACACAACCTTAGTCAAATGATGAAGGTTAATGTTATTATAGTGATTTCATGTGGATATCATGTCCCCTCTAAAGTGATATAAGGAGAAGGGCACTTCACCCCTATGGCATTCCTTCCAAAAAACCAAAACTCCATTCTAATTGTAATAAAAAGATCAGGTAAGTCCAGAATGGAGTACATTCTGCAGGATACCTGACTCCTCGAGACTGTCAAGGTCGTGAAACTGTCACAGAGCAGAAAAGACTCACAGAAGACTCAGAGACATGACAAGTAAACGTGGTATGATGCACTAGACTGGCTCTCAAAACAGGAAGAGGACAATGAAAAAACTGTGCAATCCAAATAAAGAGTAGAGTTAGTCAACAGCAACCCAGTATTGGTTTTTTTGGTTTTGGCAAATGTACTGTGGTAAGATGCTAACAGTGGGGGATATAGGCTGAAAGGTATTTTGTCTTTTTTCCTTTTCTTTTACATTTTATTGATGTATAGCTGATTTGGTGCAGTGGTAAAGAATCCACCTGCCAATGCAAGAGACACAGGTTCGATCCCTGNGTTCTAATCCTGGTCTGCTGCTTACTAGCTGTGTGACTCCAAACACACACATAACCTAAAGGGTTCTGAAGAAAAAAAGGGCTGGAGGAAATGCTATAAATGAAGGACTCCTGGTTCCTTCTGAGGTCCTCTGAAAAATATACTGACTATACAATACTGAAACCAGACATAGGACACATGACCCTCCATTCCTGCAGACTGAGTATGCCAGGGCAGAGAAAGCCTCCAAAAGCAATTCCTAGGGGAAGCAGAGGAGAAGGCAATGGCACCCTACTCTAGCACTCTTGCCTGGAGAATCCCACGGACGGAGGAGCCTGGTAGGCTGTGGTCCATGGGGTCGTGAAGAGTCTAACATGACTGAGCGACTTCGCTTTCACTTTTCACTTTCACGCATTGGAGAAGGAAATGGCAACCCATTTCAGTGTTCTTGCCTGGAGAATCCCTGGGACGGTGGAGCCTGGTGGGCTGCCATCTATGGGGTTGCACAGAGTCAGACATGACTGAAGCGACTTAGCAGCAGCAGCAGCAGGGGAAGCAGAGAGGTTTCCCTGGGAGAACAGGAGCAAGATGAACTCCACGGAGCTGGAATTCCAAAAGAATTTCTGGGGTATAGTCCTATTTCTTCAGTCTATGTAAATTCCTTGCAAATTCTGACTTGAGATTTTCAAAGCCCATACGGCTAATTAATGGCCACCCTGACAATTAGTCAGATCCTTTATATCCTACCTACTTGACAAAGCTATAGCTTCCCAAGCAACCTGTCAATAAAAAAACCAACCAAACAAAAAAAAACAAATAGCCTGATTATTTTTGTCCTGCTGAATTTGCATTCCAAATCCAGAGTCCTCTGATGCTCAGAGTAAAGAAAAAGCAGAGAGAGAAAACATTAGGTTAAGTATAAACTCCACATTTTTATTCTCTGTGGACACTCATGCCAAACAGTTGGAAATGATTATAATCCACAGATAAGAGTACTGCCCTCCAAGGTCCCCCTCAGTTTCCCTAAATACTCACATTGGGAATTTATCAAATGAAGTTAATTTTGACAATTTAAGAATAAGCAGGGACTCTCAGGTCTAACCTCTTCCCTTCCCATTTATAACTTATTATTTATACAGGAAACATTGTGATTCTTAATTCAAACTAGTTTTTTGATCACTCATGACTCATTAACCAAACAAACATTCATTTTGATGCAGAGTATTTAATACCTACAATGCTAGAGGTAAATTAAGTTATTTATAAATTTAACTCAGGTAGTCAATTTTGTTGGTTTCAGATGTGCAGTGAAAATTCTGTTCTTCTGAAAGGTAATTAAGGGCTGAAAAAAGTAAAACTTGGTAGGAAGAATAATATTCAGCAGTATAAAAAATATAATTCCCCATAAAACAGTCTGTTATGCAAATTAACTACATTGGAATCACAATTAACAAAATTAAGAATATTATTATCTAACAAGAACACAGTCCACCTGGACAGCCTTTGCAGCAGAACACATTTGGTAGCCGCAGTGCTCGGGATCAGGTTGTGCCCTTGACTATTTTAAGCTCATTATCTAATCATGCAAAGAGTGGCCTCCCTCCGTGAGCAATCAGAGACACCTGCCCCACAGAATTTACTAGACAGGAGTAGCCTTCTAGCCCTTACCGGATGAGGTACCTTACTGCAGCGTCAAACTGCAGAAACATAACCTCCCTTTGGAGGAGAAGGACCTGGGACACCAGAGTGGGGTCTTGGGGGCTCTGGAGGCTGTCAGTCATTTTCTGCAGCTCTTGAAGTTCAGATCCTAGAAGACAGATGACATTTTAAGTCAAACAGATCGAAATACAGGCTACCCCAGCTACAATGTGAACCATCATTTCACCGCCAAAGCTAACTTTTTACCTAAATCGACTTCTGTTTGTTTGTGAGTATCCTAATTAAATATTTTGCAAGATCAGCAAAGCCTTATGTTCCAGAACCCAAGGCCTGATTTATCTTTTCTCCCTTCCTTCCTTCCTTCATTCTTCCCTCCCTCAGGAAGGTAGCAACTTCCATTGCTTTTCAGCAGAATAAGAACATACTGCTGAAAGTAAGTTTCAAAGTATGCAAGGCTATAGACTCTAAATAGATTGAAAAAGAGAAATTACAAGAAATGGGAAAGGTATAGGTCTCAGTAAATCTATTAGGGGCCTGAAATTATTATAAACCAGCGGCCATTTCTTACAGCCCTACCATTCAAATCAGCACTGGCATAGACTCATCCTGTCAATGGCTCATGGATTTAAGAAGACTCAAGACCATCCTTCTGCTGCTACTGCTGCTAAGTCGCTTCAGTCGTGTCCGATTCTGTGCGACCTCATATACGGCAGCCCAGCAGGCTCCCCTGTCCCTGGGATTCTCCAGGCAAGAACACTGGAGTGGGTTGCCATTTCCTTCTCCAATGCGTGAAAGTGAAAAGGGAAAGTGAGGTTGCTCGGTCGTGTCCGACTCTTAGCAGCCCCATGGACTGCAGCCTACCAGGCTCCTNTGCAAGAGACACAGGTTCGATCCCTGGATCAGGAAGATCCCCTGGAGTAGGAAACAGTGACCCACTCCAGTATTCTTGCCTGGAAAATTCTATGGACAGAGGAGCCTGGTGGGCTATAGTCCACGGGGTCTCAAAGAGTTGGACACAACTGAGCGGCTGAGCACACACACACACGGTTGATTTATAATGTGTTATAATGTTAGCATCCCATGTGTTTTGTATGGGAACTCATACAAACTCTAGCTTCTCTGTAAATCTAAAATTCATCTAAATTAAAATAACTTATTTTAAAACAAGATGATATCATGTCAAAAGGATATAGAAGTTAACTGAAATATCCACAGATGATGCCCAAACGATGATAACATTGGATTAAAATCCAAAGAATACTGACTTCCTTGATGGTCCAGTGGTTAAGACTCTGCACTTCCACTGCAGGGAGAATGGTTCAATTCCTGATCAGGGAATTAAGATTCCACGTGCCATGCAATGTGGTCAAAAAAATTTTTTTAGATAAAATAAAACAAGATCTAAAGAATAAAATAAATATTCATGATCATATGCTGATATAAGTAAATTACTGATTAAATCTTAATGAGGAAGAAGGGAAGACTGTTCATTACAGAAGAATTCCAATTAATAAATGCCAAAGAAATGAGGAAAATAGATAACACCATTAGAATACCATAGTAATAACTGCTATGGGCATAATCAACCAACAAATGCAACATTAGTGAGAAAGTTCATGGAAAAACAGGATATTTGCATAGCCCTGAAATTTCTTGCAAATACTTATTACAAAGCGAAAAAAAGGTAACTTAACAGTGAGGAAGCCTGACAGACACCATCTCGGTCACCAAGTAGTCAAGGTCATCATTATCAGTAATAAGACATGAGCAACCATCAGACAAACCCAAAATAGAGGACATGCTACACCTGAAAAAATACTCTTCTAAAATGTCAAGGTCATGATAGAGAAACCATCACAGCCAGAAGCGACTAAAAAGACAGGACAACTAATGCAGTGTGGAATTCTGCACTGGATACTGAACAGAATAAGGATATTCGTAGGATTAAGTCTGTAGTTTCATTAACAATGTTGCAGCAACATTAGTTTCTTACTTTTCATTAACATGTCACAGTTACACTAAGATGCTGATATTAAGGGATGTTGGATGAAAGACACACAAGAATTCTTTGCACTTCCTCTGACCTTTTCTATAAGTCTAAAATCATTTTAAAATGTAAAAGTGTATGCAAATTATACTCACTCACACACACAAAGGCTAAACCTAAAGAAGATTCACTTGGGGTTTGATGTCCAGATACCATCATGTGCCCCTTCTCCTCTGAGTCCTGCATGCTGGCTAACAGCAAATGCTCATGAAGGTTGGGGTGTCTAGCTAATTCATAAGCTGCAGTCAGCACACTCTTACTACATGGCTGGAGAACACAGCGGGGTCTTCCCACGCTGCTCACTGAGCCTAGGCTGCGAGTCCTCTATCTCTCTCACCTGAAACTCAGGCCCATCAGAGGAGCTGGAGAACAACAGCAGGCTTCCCGTCACACTGGGGAGAGTCTGCCTTTGTGTTCATCACGTGGAAGAAGGTAAATCATCAGCAGCAGTACATGACTCAAAAGTCAAGTTCAAAGGTATGGGAGGGTCATGCCAAGGCTCTTGGTTTCAGTGCAACCACAGCCCCTGGCTACCAGGGCTCAGCGGATATCACGCTCTCTGCCATTCCCAGTCTCACCAATCAGACGGGTTACTCTTTTTCCCCCTATGAGATGTGATGAATTCATTGCAGTTATTCTCCAATTCAGTGAGAGGGTCGGTATAGGAACTTTCCTTCAATATGTCATTCTCTTGATGATTGGATTGAAAATCCTTTCATTAAAACATAAGAATGAGGAATATGACAGTTTCTCCCCAACAAAAAGCTTCTCTCAAAGAATAAGCCACACACACACACAATCATCATTTCTCCATGTTGATTATGGTTAAAAGATATGTGGTCTTGTTCAGAAAACAGAGCTGAGGATACAAAGCAAGTGAGGGAAGATCAAATTTGTGAAAGTTTATACTTCCCAAGAGAAATATAAAAAGGAAAATGCTTTCAATAATATGGCATCAAGCCTGTATTAAGATGGGTAATGCTGAACGGAGAATATAAGTTCACCTATAGAAATGTGGAATGGGTTGGGAAGTAATAAAAAATTAGCTCATTAAACCCAAATATTTAGAACTGTCCATAATAATACGATGCTTAATGCAAACGCTAGGAATATAGAATATCTCCAAGAAATTATTTAAAATAAAACATTTATAATATAAGAGGTAAATAAGGGTTCAGTAAGGGTAGGCAAGTCTTATTCCACTCTCAAGATGCCAGAGGCCTGGAGGGCAGCTTAAAAGGTAACAAGGAGTGAAACAGATGTCCCCACCTGCAGATATAATTAATGGAGACATTTAGAGAAAAAATAAAGAAGTTAAAGCAGAAAGAGTAAAGATGACTAAGTGGGTAGAACCAATATAGATATGATCAGAACCCTGAAAACACACACAGACACACAAAAATAGCTCAAAGGGACAGACGTGTCACAGTGTTGCATAAGGGCACAAAATGAAGGTGGATGTAGGTATGGCCCCAAAATGGACTTTAATGAGTGATTGTGAAAAGTAGAAGTATTTCTCCAGAGCTATTGTAAAGAGAAAGAAATGCTTAGAGAACAGAGCCATTGATGTAATTCTGAAAAGGAAAAGTCATGAGACTTAACTGTAGATGTCACAATTCATAAAATGAACACAGTTAATTTTCTGATCTGAAGAAGGAATGTGTGAGTGATATGAATGACCACAGAACTGCTTTCAGCAAAGATTCTGGGGGTAGCCTGGGCAAATACTTCATGGCTTTCAGTCACCTTGAAAGAAAGGAAGACGTGACCAGTGTCTTGAAACAAGGCTTGTTCACCTTGATGTGCTAAAAAGAAGAAAGGGAAGATATCAGGAAAAAAGAACACTGTCAATGCCAACACCAACTCAAACTGCAGAAATCCTACTGTACAAGCCGAGTGGTAGGGGTCCAGACAGAAGGCACTGCAATGGACCACCAAGAGGAAGCAGCTAAGGGATGCAGGAGGTGGAGAGAAGGGTTTTTCTATAATTAGATCAACAATAAAAGCTTGAAATGGACAATAACTCTTTTGGCAAAAATACACCAAGATATTCCAGTTGAGCTTTGAAGAAATCGTGTATCAAGGTGACCAGTGGAGAGAGACAAAGAAATTAAAGTGAATGGGGCTCTTTAATATATGTGGCTATCCATCAGAGAAAGTCCATCTCCAGTTTAGTAAGTTCAACAGAGGGATGAAGGCAGGAACTGTGATACGGAAGCAGAGGGAGCTCTCTATCCGAAGGAGATCCTGGTGAAAACTGTGAATGAGGCAAGGTGAATTTCTCTAAAGTCATCTGTGCTTATCAGTTTGCAAGCTGAGCCTTCTGATTTACATTCTTTGCAAAATCTGATTCACACTCCTTGCCTTTCACCTTCTTCCCTACTCTTTTTTGTATGGTTGTAACCTTATTAATTTATTACTAATTAATAATAATTACTTCCTAGCCAGGGGTAAATTGTCTTTTTAATTGATTAATGTACCTATAAAGCACCTCATCAATTATTTCTACAGCATATTTGGAGTTTCCATAGCTAGCAAGGACAACCACATACTGAGAGGGACCAGGACTTTGCAGAATTCTTACTGGCTAAATTTTCTTAACCTAATTGTCCCCAGTGTGACTCACTATCAGTCACCAGAAACAGGTCACAGTGAATGATTTTCAGTGAAGTAATAATAGTAGCTAATGGCTTCTGAGCACTTACTATGTACCAAGCACATCATCTAATTATCTCTTCTCTGCAGTTCTGTAAGATGTAGGACAGTATTATCATACCTAGTTTATAATTTTAAAAAAAAAGGATAAAAAGCTTAAATAATCTGCAGATCACTGCATTAGTCTGCTCAGGCTGCCATAACAAAATATCATAGATGAATGGTTTAAGCAACAGAAATTGTATTTTCTCATAGTCTGGAGTCTAGAAGGTCAAGATCAAGGGGCCAGTGGGATCAGTTTCTGGTGAGGCCTCTCTTCTAGGCTTGTGGACAGCCGCCTTCTACGGTGTCCTTGCATGATCTTTCCTCTGTGTATAGAGAGCTTGTGAGCTCTCTGCTTTCTCTTCCTCTTCTAACAAGAATACTGGACCTATTGGATTAGGGCCCATCTTTATGCCCTCACTTAACCTTGATTACCTCCATAAAGGCCCTGTCTCCATGTACAGTCACATTGGGAGTTAGAACTTAAACATATATATATTTGAAGGGACATGATTCTGACAATAACAGTAACAAAGCTAATGAAAGAGGGAGAAAGGATTTGAATCCAGAAGTTCAGTTCCAGATCCTGTCCTATTCCAGTCTCCTCCCTCCATATGCCATACACAGTATGTACTTGCTTTCACTAATTCTAAGTAAAACATTTTACAGTCAGTTACAGAAGAAACCTCTAAAATCTGTCTCTCATGAAAAGCAATGGCTGAATATATGCGAAAATTCATATTTTATACTTTGTGGAACTTCAACCCCTGTGAGCAAAGGGTAACACGGTTGTCATCTGTACCATGGAGGATTGTGCATTATAAAGTTAGCCCAGATGATGTTCGCTCCGNTACAGTCAGTTACAGAAGAAACCTCTAAAATCTGTCTCTCATGAAAAGCAATGGCTGAATATATGCGAAAATTCATATTTTATACTTTGTGGAACTTCAACCCCTGTGAGCAAAGGGTAACACGGTTGTCATCTGTACCATGGAGGATTGTGCATTATAAAGTTAGCCCAGATGATGTTCGCTCCGTTCAGTTCAGTCGCTCAGTCGTGTCCGACTCTTTGAGACCCCATGAATCGCAGCATGCCAGGCCTCCCTGTCCATCACCAACTCCCGGAGTTCACTCAGACTCACGCCCATCGAGTCAGTGATGCCATCCAGCCATCTCATCCTCTGTCGTCCCCTTCTCCTCCTGCCCCCAGTCCCTCCCAGCATCAGAGTCTTTTCCAATGAGTCAGCTCTTAAGGCCTAATATATGGTGCATGGGCTAAAAAAGTAGTATTTGCCTCAACTGACAAGGTAAATTTGAATCTATACGCAAGCTCAGCCCAGCTGAGGATAAGAGCACTTACCCATTTATTTAGTGAGCATGCGTTATACCTGCAGTAAGTGCTAGCCAATGCGTCACTAGGTAGAATATTAGGATATCACAGCAAGTAAGAACAATGCCTGTTACCTTTTGCATAAGAAAGCATAAGAAGTGCTGGATGTCTCTGTCATATATAACTGGGGCACAGAAAATGATGTGGTAATTCAGATATAACATGGGTGGATATCCACAGAGAAGTAAATGCATGCTGGGGAATTTAGACACAAGGCAAGAAAATAAAAGGTTAACCCAGGAGGAGAAAACAATGAAAATTCAAGTGTACTGATAGTTTATAAATAGAAGATGAAGTAAGCAGATATCCTTCAATGAGGAAGAAGATGAAATTAGGATTATAGGCAGTTAAAGTTTCTAAAATTGTGCAAAATGCAGTCATCGTCGCTATCATGATGTATCTCCATATTTTCTTACATATCTCAATTTTAGGTATACAGATCAGTGTGAAGTACTCCTATGCACACACAAAAAATGTCAAAACAAAGGAAAACTTATCAGCAGAATATGCTTAAGAGGATGGTAATGCATGGGATAACGGCTTAAACAGAAATGCACTGTAAAAAGTTTTTTAAAAAAGAAATGCCTCATAGCAGGATTTAGGAGAAATTTTTTTAAACCTTTGAAGAGGCCACTGGAAATAAAAGAATCAGCACACAGCAGAGTCCCTGCCTGCATGCTTTACATAACAAAGGATCAGCTAAAATCAGTCTAAACTGGTGGTTCAGGAATGATGGTAGCTCTACCAGAGAACATCACAGAGAAAAGAAGACAGAGAAATGAGAAGACACAGGTGCATAAAACATACTTCCCGGTGTTTCAGGGAAAAGCTGCATGTAAAGGATAGGGTTGTTCACAACCAGCTCTAGTATGTAGAGAGATGATTACAGAAAGAGAACTTCAGTGTCAACACATATAGTATATTTTGTATATATTCTTCTTTGGCTGATGTTGAATCAGAGAAAAGAGGCCTAACACTGGTCCAGGGTGTTTCCCCAATTTCTCTTAACCTGAAATCTAGAGAGGGAGATAAAATATCCATGCCCATAGAGAAGATTTAAAATCTACATACATACATACATGTGCGTGTATACATATATGTGTGTGTCTGTGAGTCTTATATATACATGAGGCTTTGTGACATCAGTGCCCAGCAGTTGTCTCATGCTCCATCCCACACACAGATGTGCGTGTGCCACATGTGCTCGGTCACGTCCACCTCTTAGCAACCCCATGGACTGTAGTCTGCCAGGCTCCTCTGCTCCCTCTAGCTTGGGATTGTCCAAGCTAGAATACTGGAATGGGTTGCCATGTCTTTCTCCAGGGGATCTTCCCGGCCCAGGGATTGAACCAGTGTCTCTGTGCCTCCTGCATTGCAGGTGGATTCTTTACCAGCTAAGTCATCAGTAAAGCCCAGCAGTCATTAAGTGGAGGGTGAAATTGCCAGAAGTTCCTGAAGGATGAAAGCACTTTTGAAAAAATAAAGTAAAGAAGATAAGGAATTCCTGAAGTCTTTTTTTTTTTATTTAAATTTATTTATTTAATTGGAGGCTAATTACTTTACAATATTGTACTGGTTTTGCCATACATCAACATGAATCCACCATGAGTATACATGTGTTCCCCATCTTGACCCCCCCCCTCACTTCCCTCCCCATCCCATCCCTCTGGGTCATCCCAGTGCACCAGCCCCAAGCATCCTGTATCCTGCATCAAACTTGGACTGCCGATTCTCTTCTTATATGATACTATACCTGTTTCAATGCCATTCTCCCAAATCATCCCCCCCTCCCTCTCCCACGGAGTCCAAAAGACTGTTCTATACATCTGTGTTTCTTTTGCTGTCTCGCAATACAGGGTTATTGTTACCATCTTTCTGAATTCCATATATATGCTGGAAGATTTCTGATTACAGTTTCAATTTCCGTGCTTGTGATGGGTCTGTTAAGATTTTCTATTTCTTCCTGGTTCAGTTTTGGAAAGTTGTACTTTTCTAAGAATTTGTCCATTTCTTCCACGTTGTCCATTTTATTGGCATATGATTGCTGACAGTAGTCTCTTATGATCCTTTGTATTTCTCTGTTGTCTGTTGTGATCTCTCCATTTTCATTTCTAATTTTATTGATTTGATTTTTCTCCCTTTGTTTCTTGATGAGTCTGGCTAATGGTTTGTCTATTTTATTTATCCTTTCAAAGAACCAGCTTTTGGCTTTGTTGATTTTTGCTATGGTCTCTTTTGTTTCTTTTGCACTTATTTCTGTCCTAATTTTTAAGATTTCTTTCCTTCTACTAACCCTAGGGCTCTTCATTTCTTCCTTTTCTAGTTGCTTTAGGTGTAGTGTTAGGTTATTTATTTGACTTTTTTTTTTGTTTCTTGAGGTATGCCTGTATTGCCATGAACTGCTTTTACAGTGTCCCACAGGTTTTGGGTTGTGTTTTCATTTCCATTCATTTCTATGCATATTTTGATTTCTTCTGTGATTTGTTGGTTATTCAGAAGCGTGTTGTTCAGCCTCCATATGTTGGAATTTTTAATAGTTTTTCTCCCGTAATTGAGATCTAATCTTACTGCATTGTGGTTAGAAACAAAAGCCCAGGTCCAGACAACTTCACAGCTGAATTCTACCAAAAATTTCGAGAAGAGCTGACACCTATCCTACTCAAACTCTTCCAGAATATTGCAGAGGAAGGTAAACTTNTTTTCATTTCCATTCATTTCTATGCATATTTTGATTTCTTCTGTGATTTGTTGGTTATTCAGAAGCGTGTTGTTCAGCCTCCATATGTTGGAATTTTTAATAGTTTTTCTCCCGTAATTGAGATCTAATCTTACTGCATTGTGGTTAGAAACAAAAGCCCAGGTCCAGACAACTTCACAGCTGAATTCTACCAAAAATTTCGAGAAGAGCTGACACCTATCCTACTCAAACTCTTCCAGAATATTGCAGAGGAAGGTAAACTTCCAAACTCATTCTATGAAGCCACCATCACCCTAATACCAAAACCTGACAAAGATGCCACAAAAAAAGAAGACTACAGGCCAATATCACTGACGAACATAGATGCAAAATTCCTTAACAAAATTCTAGCAATCAGAGTCCAACAACACATTAAAAAGATCATACACCATGACCAAGTGGGGTTTATCCCAGGGATGCAAGCTTTCTTCAGTATCCGCAAATCAATCAATGTAATACACCACACTAACAAATTGAAAAATAAAAGCCATATGATTCTCTCAATAGATGCAGAGAAAGCCTTTGACAAAATTCAACATTCACTTATGATAAAAACTCTCCAGAAAGCAGTAATAGGAGGAACATACCTCAACATAATAAAAGCTATATATGACAAACCCACAGCAAACATTATCCTCAATGGTGAAAAAATTGAAGTCTTCTAAAGTTTCCATGTTTCATTTGAACAGAACTTTTGGGCAGTCCCATAGGTTATGTGGTAGAAGAAACCAGGATTATTATGAATCTATTCAAGTGGTTTTAAACTACTATCAATTAATTTGGTTCTACTTCACTGCCACAATGCATGGAAAACTTAAATAAATCAAGACATCTTGGTGACAATTTATTACTAGTGATACATTGCAACGGATGGAAATAGGATAAATGATGGTTAAAAATTGTCCTTAGCTTTCTTCATCAAGATTTCTAAAGATTTTCCCATCATTCCTAATCAAAAATTAAGTGGGTTTAACACAAGACTTGCTTTTCAACTGAGCAAGAGTACCTTTAAGAGCATGTCTTTAGAATTTATTTCTACATTGGGATAGATTAGTCACTATAGTAAAACTACTTCTAGTTTCTTACCTAATTTTAAATAAACATACACAATATATGAGGCTTCTCAGAAGCAGAATTAACCTGTTGCTTCAAGATGGGGAGAGTTTGGCATCCTTCCAAATAATTCTCTCACTTTTGGCATTTAATGTGTACTTTCTCTATTGCCCGAAGAGCTTCCCTCCCAGTTTTGTATTTTTATACTTCGTAGTCAGAAGTCTCTTTTCTTTTCCTTGTTCTTCTCTCCTCTTCTTTATCCTCTCCTCTCTCTCTCCCCCTCCCCCACACCCTACACATCTTCCTGACCTACACAAGAGCACAAAGGATGAGAAAATAATACAATCCTTTGGCCAAAAGACCAGGCCTAACTTACAAAGGGGCTCACTAACGTGAATTTGGAGTCAGTTCTCAGTTGTGGTTTGTCTGGTGCCCTGAATTCAGTGGTTCCTGAAAGACCCTCCAGCATCCTTCTACTTCCCCCTCACTCCCCATACCATACCCCTACTGATCACGTTCACACTCCCTTCAATTCCACCCTCCCCAGGCTTCTCGCCATGCACAGCCTGCTCCTCCGCTTCTGTCCTCCCCTCCCCTCCGCACGTCTCAAAACCAAGCCAGTCCGTCTTCCGGCTTCGTCCCATCTCCACCCACAACCTTGAAGGGGTGCCACCTTCTCTGTGCTCCGCTAGGGCCCTGTGTACCTTACAAGTATGGCATTGACCACAACACTGTACTTTTCCACTAACTGATCTGAGAGTCTCTCCTCTACCTGCATCAGCATGGCACCTGGCCCAGAGCAAACGCTTAATAAATTTCTCTTGGATGAACGAGGACAAAGAGGGCATGCAGATACATTTACGGAAGACACAGGGTTGGACTTGAGAGCGGTCATGCTGGATGATAAAAGCAGTTTCCAGAAGCACATCGAACTACATCTGACAGGGAGGAATCTCATAAGGGAGAAATGTCAAGTTTTGCACTTGGCTTCTAAACAATCAACTGCAGATGTGTAGGGCTGAGGAATATTAGTTTAGGTAAATATGACTCCAGGATTTATTTGACGCTAGCTCAAGCTCGTAGAATCCCAGCGTCTGAAAACACATGCTAGCCTACCTTGTGTAACCTTCTCTGTGAGCCACTGTCCCTTCAGCGCTGTGCCTGGTAAGGTACTTTCTGTCTTCTGTGTGAATGCTGCCGTGACTTTGTCATCCAGGTGCTAGAAGACAAGAAATGCTTTTAAATAAAATAATCTTCAGTTGCATCAGTGAAAATAGAGCACTCAGACAAGGAGATGACGGTGCGGATGTTCTCACCCCTGTTATGACATTTACCACGTTGTATTTTTGACAGTCATTTATTTCCTTTTTTATGTCTCTATTACACTGTGGACAATTCTTTGAGGATACAATCTCTGCCCTGTCAACTTTTATATGCCAGTATCTAGAGTAATGTACTCAATGATCAAACATTGAAAGAAAAACTGATGGCACTATACCTGTGGCGAGCACAGAGGATCATGTCAGAGACTGCAGGCTTGCAAGTCAGGCTTGAATTAGAATATCATCCCTAACAATTCCTAGCTGAGTGACCTCCAGCATATCCTCTAACCGCTATGGAGCAGTGGTAAAGACCCATATGCCAATGCAGGAAACACAAGGGACAGAGGTTCGATCCCTGCATCTGGAAGATCCCCTGGAGTAGGAAATGGTAACCCACTCCAGTGTTCTTGCTTGGAAAATTTCATGATCAGAAAAGCCTGGTGGGCTACAGTCCAAGGGGCTGCAGAGTTGGACATGACCAAGCACACAGTGCAGCTAACCTCCCAAAGCCTTGGGTTTTTTTTGTCTGAGACAATGATAAGTGTTTTGAGGATTAAATGACAAAATAAATGTAAGCACACAGCACTGTCATGCTTCCAGAAATCATCTGAAGAGAAACACTGACAAACCAAAGAGGCTTTAGAATGGTGGAGAAACATAAATCCATGTTGTACAGAGAAACAGCTGTGGCTACCTGGCATGTTTGCGCTAAAGAAGGGGAGACTTGGGAATGCAAGGTGAAGAACTATTAATGCAAATAATGACCTACGTGCAAGGCAATTTATAATTCAGAAAGAAATACTTTCCACAGGCTATTTTTTATTTTCACAATAGCTACTTAACTCAGGGAGGGAGAGTAGAGTTGGTGAATGTGATGCATTTGGAGCCAACCCCGGGTGTGCAGGTCTGTGGTTCCTTTTTCTTTCTACTAGAGCTCAAAGCCTCTGCAGAGGCTTAATGCATGACCCTGAAAGCCAAAGTTAAGATTAATGAGAGAGAAGTCATAAAGAGGTAGGTGATGTCTCAGTGGAGAGAGGAGATCTTTGGAGCAATTGTAATCAACCCAAATCACAAGCAAATGAAGAGCCTTGTGAAGAAATGAGTTTCCTGACACTTTTCATATTTAAGTAGAGAATGAATGCCTACCTATTGGAGAGACTGAGGGGGAACATTGGGCCCAATGTCATCTAAGTGTCCTTTGAACACCAGTTCTGATTCTAAGTCATTTATCCATAAAATAATGAATTCTGCACATTTAAAGGGCTTCCCAGGTGGTGCTAGTGGTAAAGAACCCACCTGCCAGTGCAGGAGACATAAGAGACGCAGGTTCAATCCTTGAACTGAGAACATCCCCTGGAAGAGGGCATGGCAACCCACTCCAGTATCCTTGCCTGGAGAATCCTCATGGACAGAGGGTCCTGACAGGCTACAGTCCATAATGTTGCAGAGTCGGACATGACCGAAAGACTTAGCACAATGACGATACATTTACAATTTCTCTACCTACTCCCCACAAGAATATTATTGAAACAAAAGCAATGGCAAGTCTTTAGAGTCCTTGCAAAGGAAAATGTCATGTTAATTCAAAGCGACTTTATATTAATATTTATCAGAAAAAAACTTCACTATCAATATATCTAAGAGGTGATTCTTTGGTATTAATAACCCAGGAAAATTTCTTAACCCTCATATTGTTTATTGATATTCTTATACATTTCTTCTCTAAATAAGGCTAATCTCAAAACACTGTCTATGTAACAAGTCCCATTATAGCCTAAAATTTCTGGAATTATGGATATTACTTTAAATATGTGTTATGCTATCCCAGTTGAGATCCTCTCAACAGTGTTTATAGGCAACATACAAATTAGGCATAATTAAAGACGATGCTTCACACGTTTTAATTACCACTCTCTTATGCAGTAGCTTGACTAAATGTGAAAATTATTTCAGGGCACAGTATTCCAAGAGATGCACAATAATAAAACAAGTTCTGCCATTTTAGTTTGCTCAACTATGTGAATGTCATTCATTTCTTTCTGGACTAAATATAACTTTTCTAAAATTCATTTTAAGTAAAGTTATCAGGAGGAAAATTCATAAGGTAGAAAGAAAGATAGATTTGGATTCCCAGCAGCATGAAAAGTAACTCCCAATGAAAGAAGTTTATTATTATTCCTTTCTAAGAGATTTTAAAAATCATTCCTTAATCTTCCTGCAGTTAAGTTTTTAAACTAAGAAAAAAATGCCAAGTAAGAATATATTACATTAATTTAACTAACATATGATAGTGTAAGTACAAAAGAGAGTAACAAATTTTCTAATTTTTATATGTGTATTTGAATACAAAGATTACAGAACTGGTAAGAGATTATCTAAATCACTCTCTAAAATTATTTCAGGCAATTCTCCAGCGGTCCAGTGGGTTAGGACACTCTTTGCTTCCACTGCAGGGGACATGAGCTCCAACCCCGGTCAGGAAACTAAAATCCTACAAGTCTCATGGCATGGCCAAATAAATAAATAAAATTATTCCCCAAATACTAAAACATCAGTTTAAGTCCCACATCACTTAATTTTTGAAAACATATATGCTGATATATCTAAGAATGTATCAAACCTTGATTATTGGTAAAAATCGATCATTGGATATTTAAATGTTTAAATAGTCAAAGCTAAGTCCTTTGTATTCAAGGTAAGTTAAACACTCTTCAACTTTTATTTAATCTTTAATAAGTGAATGTTCTCTTGAACAGGAATAGATTTCATTTTAAACTACATTTCATTCATTTATGTGCTTGAATATAGAATGAGAAGCTTCAGTGATAAGCCATACTGCCAAATGAAACAAAAAAGGGAGCAGTAATCTATGTCAGTTTTCACTGATTATCTGGCAAAACTCAGTCACAGATTTTGTGCTTTGAAGATAGAACAGCTATTTAAAAGGTAATTATTATATTTATAGATTTTTCATAATGCTTTGAAAGCACAAAAGCAAATAATGAAGACCTTTCTCCTGAATTACCTTAGCTCAGATATAAGATCAAGAGCTGAGTTTTCTGGTTGTACAATGAAATGTATTCTATAATTGCCTTTTGTAAAGCTTAAGATATTTAAACTCACAGTTGGATGATCTGATTTAGAGAGAAGTAATTGAACACACTTAAAAAATAATAGTGACAAAAATTCTGCAATCTTGTGAAATAAGGGATTTGGGGTGGTTAAGGGAAGTTTCAGGGGGGTGGGAAGGGAACATATTTCGCTATTAAGAGCATCCTAGAGGCCAATAGAAGAAATTTCTGCCCTTATGGTGATTGAAATGGACACATTTGGAGAAGTAGTTTTGATCTTTAAAAAGTCAGCTCATTTTATTACCTATTTCACCAACACAAAGTTTCAGCAACTGTTTCTTCCATCAGAGAAAGGGTTCAAAATATTCTTGTCACTGAGAGTATCTTTCTTCAATAAGGCTATTTCTAATGATATTGAACCAAAAATATAGTTTACTAGAGTATCTGTTTCTGAGATTTCCTGGAAGATCATTTAGACAGAGCAGTGCATATTATACCTGATATATAATTTCTAAGCACTTTCAAAGACACGGTATAATTTTATCCTTTCCAAGGAACACAGTTTATGGCTACTTGTTACATTTTCTTCTCTGAGCTGACTATGAGACTGGCCTACTGCCGAGTACAAGACACACCGTGCTCTTTAGGGATTTAGTTTCACTCTTTTAAGAACAATATATTATATTAACTGTATCATGTACAATTTGACTTTTGTTTTAAATATAGCAAATGTGATCATTATATCAGATGTGAAGTACTGAGATAAATACAAACATATTTGAGTTTACCTCGGGTGGAGAAGGAAATGGCAACCCACTCCAGTATTCTTGCCTGGAGAATCCCAGGGACAGCGGAGCCTGGTGGGCTGCCATCTCTGGGGTCACACAGAGTTGGACACTACTGAAGCGACTTAGCAGCAGCAGCAGGTGAAGACAGTTTGCAAATAAAAGTAGAAAATTTTATTTTTCTCAAGAAGAATGAGTCATACAAGTTAGAAACCTTGACACTGCACAAACGGGTAGATTATATGAAGTAACTGAATTAAGAAGTAGAAGAATGAAATACAGTGTCTGTCTGTCTCTGTCCCTTCTCCTTTCTTTTCTCTTTCAGCTGCTAAGGAAGTTCTTTCCCAGTTCTACATTATTTTAATTTTAAGTGCTAAAGGATTATTAAATTTAGTCATTTAATATTTAAAACGTAAGCCCCAGAAAGAAGAAATCATGGTGGCTTTAAATGCACATATCTGTAAATCTTGCAAAGTAAATGTGGATACAGCAGGCAGAAAGAGCTTGAGGATATATGTGTGTGTGTGTGTGTGTGTGTGTGTGTGTGTGTAAAAATATATTTATATAATTGCGAATACATTACAAGAAGTAGCAAAACATTCTTTTTTCAAATCCATACTATGTTTAACAGCCTTGGTTTTGCTTTGGCTATTGTTAATAAATATTTCTGACTCCCAAAGGCCACTGCTCTGGGTACCACTGAGGGATGAAATCCCATCTGAAGAGTTCAGCGTTGCCAGTTAGACCACCTGGGATGTCGAGTCCTTTATGTGAAGGTAAGTAAAGCTGCTATGCGAACAAATCATGCTAACATTCAGGGGACTAGGGTGGGGAGGAGAGTTCAAGAGACCACAGGAAAGTGGTTGGTTAAGGAATGTAAGAATATTGAATTGATGTGGATCTTTTATTCTTTCCTGATGTTTAAAAACAAAAACAAGTTTTGGAATATACTCAACTCAACCTGGTAGGGAATTCCTAGAAATTTCATTGGGTACACATGGTTCAGAAACGTAATGTGAAAATTCAAGATAAAGGTTATCTATGCAAGTGAGCCAGAGGGAAGGAAAAAGAGTATAATGCATTCGTAGACACACAATCATATTGTTCTGGTCCTTTGGTCTGGACGGTGTGTCTGTGAGTAAATATTTTTATGACTGTACTTTATAATTCATGAGTGTGTGTGTATATGTGTGTGTGTGTGTGTGTGTGTGTGTGTAGACACAAAAAATTATTTTGAATGTAATAACTATTATATTCCAAAAAGAAAATAATATTTAAAATGAGTTTTATAAAATGAAATAAATACAGTTATCACTTAGAGGGTATTATACATGTTTCACAAAGATTCAAGAACTTTTCTTTCTGGGGAAATACAAGATTAAACTCTTCACAACTGTTAATATTTTTAATTGCTTCCACTAATAATAAGGTTTTGTGTTCTGGTTTGTTTTCACTTTTCTCCTTTTTAAATTTGTCCTCCATTCTTATCAGGCTTTCAACAGCAATCTGCAGCTTGCCTGCTCTCTTTGACCACTTCTCAAGTCTACCCACTAAGACTTTTGCACTCTCATCCTTGCCTATAGGACTCTGTGATCTTCTTTGCCTGTATAAATACTGCTGAGTGCGTGTCCTTCTCGCTAAAATAGTAAACAAGACTCCCATTTCCCCTCCATCCTTCCCTCCTCGTCACTGTGCCTCTCTGGTGTTACTCTGAGTCTCTGCTTCCATCCTACTTCACCTTATCCTTTCCTTCACCTCTCCTTTCAAGTGGATATTAGAGGACATTTTGACCCTTTTGACATTTTCCTTCTGCACAGATAAGTTGATTTGCTACCTGCAAATCAGGTAGCAAATTTGGCCTTGAGAGAACGAAAGCTTATGGGTTGTCTCTGAACCGGCAGTCAGCTGTTTGCAATGTTTATCATCTTTTATTTCTTGCCCCGTCTATGTGTTGTTGATTTGTCAATGGTTTCTTTTCAATTTGTTTTTCTTTGCCTCTGCAACTTATGTCTCCCCAGGACTGTTTCTTAAGTTGTGCTGAACTGTGCATACTATATTCTTCTGTTAAAAAAAGCAGTCTGTCCCTTCTCTTTCTCCCTCACACACGTGTATTTTACAATAGTGCCCAAGATGTAGAATAGTCTTTTTAGGTTTTGTTCATTACACTTGCAAGTGTCTCCTTTGAAGACTGTGTCTGTCCTGCAGTTGGAAGGGTCGGATCACCCAGGAAGACTTCTGCAACATGGTTTTATAGTCTACAAAGGTGGATTACATGGTTTTGTATCTCACAGAAAAATACAATAGAATGTGTATGTCTCACACACAGAGATCCATGTCTGCTGCTTTTGAATAAACTAAACAATTAGGAGGTTTCAGAAGCTGACATGCAATCTCTTACTCTTAAAAAAGTGAAAACCGAAATTGATGGCATGGTAAAAATGTATTTATTATATGCTGAAGAGCTCTTCATTTGCTTGACCTATGTATCATATCTGAGAGGGATTTCTGTTAAAATGAACTTCAGGAGATGATACTGGCTTCTGTGTTCCTTGCGTGACTAAGTTAGCCGCTGTCACAATAACCCTGTAATAAATCACCCTCACAGTGTAGCAGCAGACAACAAGAAACAAATATCATCACAGGGGCTGGTCTGCAGACCCCTAGGGCACTTGTACATCACATTCTCTTATTGCTCTGAGACCAGTAGGCTGCCTGAGACCTTTTCTCGTGGCAATGGCAGAAGTGGCAAATGGGTGAACAGAAATACTATGCTGCTTCTTAAGACCAAGATCAGAACTGGCACGCTGGCATTCCCACCTACAGTATACTGCTCAAAGTAATTCGCAACTTCAGTGGGATGGGAAATACAACTCGACTACTAGGTGAAACCTCGAAGTCAAAGGGCAAAGGATGAGATTATAGGAAAAGATGAAGGGTTTGGAACAAATATGACATCTGTCATTCTCTCCAATCCAAGAAGCTTGACACATGAAGCTCTGGGTCCTCACTTAAAGATTTCCCAGAAAGGCATTTATAGGTAGTTTTGAGTTTCCCTGGTGGCTCAGACAATAAAGAATCTTCCTGCAATGCAGGAGACATAGGTTAGATCCCTGGGTCAGGAAGATCCCCAAGAATACCCACTCCAGGATTCTTGCCTGGAGAATTCCATGGACAGAGGAGCCTGGCAAGGCTACAGTCTGTGTGGTTGCAAAGAGTTAGACATGACTGAACAACTAACACTTTTCTTAGTTTGAGAAAACGTTAAGAAGATGTGTGTGTGTGTGTGTGTGTGTGTGTTTGTATTTAGAAGAAACACAATGTTTAGCAAGAAATGTCAGTTAATTGAATGGAATACTTTTGGAATAAAGCATATTTCCAGAATTCTTCTAAGTAACCATAACCTATATATGAATTATGGCTTTAAATAGGACCTTGTGTATGGCTCATAAATCATTAATACCCGTAGGGATGTTTGCTATTATGTTCTTTTCTGTTTTCTTTTCTCCAAGAGTTACATCTTCCATGAGTCTCAATTTCCTTTATGAAGAAACACCTCATTGGAGGAGAGAAAAATTCAGTATGTAGAGAGATCATAATAATTGGAGGGTATTTTAGGTTCATTTATAAAGAATAGACACCTTTTACACGTCTTGCCTCATTAAGAAGGAAACAGATATAATAAAGTCAATTCCCTAACCAGTAATAAAGCAGATTTATGGGCCTGTATATAGTTCCAAGGTAGACATTCAATATGTACTTGTTGAATTAAAAACTAAATATAAGAAAAGCTTGGTTATTATTAGAGTGCAAAAGGAAATAATTAATAATAAATGAATAATTTAATAGATTGGTGAATCTGAAGCAACTTGGTCTTATTAACTAATAGACCTAGATTCTTAATTTTTAGGATATATAGCAATTCTACACAATGGTTTAGAAACCCTGTATTAAAACTGGAATGTCATTAGAGATTATAACTCATATTATAGGGAATGGAAGACTTATCAGTATTTTTTCATGTAGACTACAAATTAGTAAATTCTCTGATATCAGAACTTCAAAAAAGTGAAAATAGTGTCATCTAAGCTTATCCTTTTTATAGATGGTGAAAGTAACCCTCCCCAAAAGTCTGGAGTTTCACAAGCTGGTTTTTAAAGCTTAGAAATAAGGTTCCTGGATTTGGGGGCAGTATTGTTCCTGTGGAAAGATATCAAAACCTACATTTGACCATGATTATATTCACCTTAGTTTGCTTCATATGATGTCTGTGAAATTCATCCGTCTTGATATGTGTACCAGAGGTTTGTTCCTTTTAACTGCGGAGTAATATTCCATTGTGTGAATACACCATGTCTTGCCCATCCATTTTACCTCTGATAAGCACTGGAGTTTCAACAGTCCTGGGCTATTGTGAATATAGTTTCTACTAACACTCACATCCTACAATCTTTGGGCAGGGACATATGCGTTCTCTTCCCCTGGAGGAGGGCATGGCAACCCACTCGAGTATTCTTGCCTGGAGAATTCCCATGGACAGAGGGGCCTGGTGGCTACAGTCCATGGGGTCACAAAGAGTCAGGCACAACTGAACGACTAAGCACAGCACAGCACCTGTTTTCATTTCACCTGGGTAAATGCCTAGAAGTGGAATTTCTGGGTTAATTGCCTGATTACTGTATCCTGAAAGTTATAAGAGTCTATCAGTTCCCTAAAGGCATCAGAGCAGTGCCTATAAAAGTCCTCAAAGAAAGAGAGTAAAATGAGATTTATGTGTCCAGACAAAATGCAGATCAGGTATAAAGGCAGAAGATAAACTTTTTAAAACATGCAATGAATATACATTCCCTGAGATTCTTGAAAATGTGAAGAGAGTAAGTTTTAGTTTTTTATGGTAAAAGGCATGGCTGTGGTCATTAACTTCAGTCAATTTCAGGACTTGAGAAACAAACAGTAAATTTTATAATTGCAGACTGAAATGTAAATGTCTCAATCCCTGACACTACAAACAGTAAAAATCACCACCGTTAGTAAGAGAAGGGAGAGTTAAGGCCAGTCAGCGTAAGTCAGCTGATCTTTCATAGCCAAGCAGTTAAAAGATATTAAATAGAGAAAACAAGAAGTAAAAGTATATATATGAAGGAAATGGCAATCCACTCCAGTATTCTTGCCTGGAGAATTCCACGGACAGAGGAGCCTGGCAGGCTATAGTCCATGGGGTCATAAAGAGTCAGACATGACAGAGACTCACACACACACACACACACACACACACACACACACACACACACACACACACATTTAAAATGTAAGAATGAATGAATGAATGAAGTTGCTCAGTCGTGTCTGACTCTTTGCGACTCCATGGACTGTAGCCTATCAAGCTCCTCTATCCATGGGATTTTCCAGGCAATAGTGCTGGAGTGGATTGCCATTTCCTTCTCCAGGGGATCTTCCCGACCCAGGAATCGAACCTGGGTCTCCCACATTGCAGGCAGACGCTCTACCGTCTGAGCCATATATAATCAATATAAATTCAGGTAGTAGAGGGAAGAGAGAAGATAGCAAGCATGTACACAGCTTAAATTGATTCTTGCTCATAATAGGGAATCAATATATGAGCCAAAAATATAGAGGATTAAGTATATTGCACAGAGTCAGTCATTAGGAAACAAGGAAAGTAAAATAATTTATACATAATAAAAACAGAAGCATAACATAAAATACAAAGATGGAACTAAGAACAAACACTTCTGTCAGGTCAACAAGGTCTGCCTTTTCCAATGAGAAGAAAAAGACTCCTACTGAACCTCAAAGCCAAACATAACCACACACTTTCTACAAGAGAGACACACTTACAGCAAAAGGCCAGTGTCCTGAGAGAACCACACTAAAGGATCAGAGGCAGAGTGAAAGTTCAGTCCATACCCTCCAAGTGTGACTGAAGTGAGGAAAAGGGCCTGGCTGCACAATATATGTGTGACCTGGGCTGGATGAACTTTTAATTAATAAGCTGTGCTATGCAAAAGCATCCATCAAAGCTTGTGTTCTATTTGTTCTCTCCTCCTTCTCCCCTAATCATCTTTTTGGAAGTTCAGACCTCCTTTTCCCTGACAAAGGGCTAGTAGTGAGGACCAGCGAGGGGACACTATCTGTGTACTTTCCTGCTCACCAGGGTTCTGAGCTGCTTCTAGATTCGNCTACCGTCTGAGCCATATATAATCAATATAAATTCAGGTAGTAGAGGGAAGAGAGAAGATAGCAAGCATGTACACAGCTTAAATTGATTCTTGCTCATAATAGGGAATCAATATATGAGCCAAAAATATAGAGGATTAAGTATATTGCACAGAGTCAGTCATTAGGAAACAAGGAAAGTAAAATAATTTATACATAATAAAAACAGAAGCATAACATAAAATACAAAGATGGAACTAAGAACAAACACTTCTGTCAGGTCAACAAGGTCTGCCTTTTCCAATGAGAAGAAAAAGACTCCTACTGAACCTCAAAGCCAAACATAACCACACACTTTCTACAAGAGAGACACACTTACAGCAAAAGGCCAGTGTCCTGAGAGAACCACACTAAAGGATCAGAGGCAGAGTGAAAGTTCAGTCCATACCCTCCAAGTGTGACTGAAGTGAGGAAAAGGGCCTGGCTGCACAATATATGTGTGACCTGGGCTGGATGAACTTTTAATTAATAAGCTGTGCTATGCAAAAGCATCCATCAAAGCTTGTGTTCTATTTGTTCTCTCCTCCTTCTCCCCTAATCATCTTTTTGGAAGTTCAGACCTCCTTTTCCCTGACAAAGGGCTAGTAGTGAGGACCAGCGAGGGGACACTATCTGTGTACTTTCCTGCTCACCAGGGTTCTGAGCTGCTTCTAGATTCGAAAGACAAACCATTCTGGTGGTTAGCTGAGAGAAGCAGGAGGCTAATGGTGATCTGCCACAGTGACCAGACGAGTTCTCCTTTCCTGGGCAGCAGCAGCTCTCCGTCTGTCTTGAGCCCTCTGTGGATGAGCTGCTTATGCTCTTAAGAACAAGAAGGGCAAGGTGGGCCGGAGGGAGCAGCAGTGAAACTCAGCCTCTTGTAGAAGGACAGGACTAAAGGAGAATTGCATTGATATGAACAAAATATGGAGTTTAATTTGTCTGATTGTATCTTTCATTAAATACACAATATGTTCCAGCAGAGAGTTCTGCCTCCAGGGCAGTATCACTAATATGACTCTGCATTTATCTTACCATTACTGTGGGGAGTATTTATGTTTTACAGCCTTCTGGATGTTAGATCTTTTTTTTACCCCCTCAGTTACCCATATTAGAAAACTGATGATACATTCAATATGTGGCAAGGTGGGCTTTACTGAAAACACATTTTAGATATTTGGATTATCTTTGAAATGCAGAGCATAAGGCAGTAAAATGCAAAATATTCATCTTTCCTCTGAGCTCATTTGAATATTCCTTGACCAGAAAAAGAATCATGCAAGATTCAGTGTGGGATTTCTACCTCCCTGAGGTGAATTTTATTTTATTTTTTCCTAAGGAGACTTACAGACTCTGAAAAGAGTGAAGTATCTGAAATAAAAATACCCTGTGGAACTGATGAAGAATGAATATTAAAATAAAACTGGTCTCAGTTTCTTCCTTCTTCAGTATAGAGACAGAATTCTGTAGGGTCTGGTGTCTGCACATTATAACTTATTACACAAGGACACAGCACCATAACACAAATTATAACTATTCTTTCCAGATGCCTGTCTGTCTTATCTGCTATCACAGATGTATCTCTGAAATAAGTGATCCTTACTTTAAAAAACTTAAGAATTAGCATTTACTTGTGTGAATGGCAATGATTAGATAATTTTTTGTGGAGTCCTTACAATTAACTTTCGTGAGCATCATCTTTCTTCAATCCCCTGTTCCATCAACACAGTACACTTTTAATAGTTAACATGGAATAGTGTGGGGGGGGGTGGGGAATTTAAGTGAAAATTCGTCAATCCCTCCCAATTCTTTTGAAGGAGCTGTGACTCCTTCTTAGGACCAGAACTCAAGCAAACGTTGAGCTTTACTCCGTTGACTATGTGACATTTTGGTGGGGGTGACTCATGGCCAAGGATCTACTATTTCTGAATATGTCTCAGGGAAGGGTGTTAGTCCCACAGGCAGTCTGCCCGCTGGCTACCAGTCCCGATATGGAGCCAACCTTGTCCCCCTGAGGCCTACATCAAAGCAAGCTTCTTTTAGGTCTTAAATGAAGAGTGAATCAGTGTGCTTCTCTTAAAGTGTCCCTCACAGGTTCCTGAACTGTGGGACACTTGGCTTGACTGCATTCTGCCATCTGCCAGGGGTTCTAGAAAGCCCATGGATCTGGGGGTAACCTCCACTTCACTTCTCTAGCCTCATGTCATCTCTTTTCCTGGTCCTACTCTTCATTTCAGTGCACTGTCCATCTGTGGCTCTCTGTCTGATCCATGGGAACCTCAGCTCCTGATATCAGTATTACTCTAATGTGTTACCTCACCAAACCCTGCAAGTCCCAACCTTAGTACTGTCTCCACTTCCGGCAGAGATCCAAATACCAATCCTATGCAACACACAAACTTCCAGCACTCCTCTATCCCAGAAGCAATACTCACAAAGCACTTTGAATGGCCAGGAAGAAAAGAACATACCATAGAGATATGCACACCTGATGTTCTATGCTCAGTGGCTACATCACAAACAGAAGATAAGCCCCTCTTCTTCATGTCCACAAAACGGCAGCCTTTGGTGATGGATCAATGGAGAGGCATGAACTTAGGCACAAGGGAGAGAAAAATCAAGAAAGAAGTCAACTAGAGGATGAAGAAAGAAAATAACATGTAGAGATCAGAGAGCCAGAAGGGTGATAAAAGGAGAGGTGGTGGTGATGATTAAAACTCAGATGGGAAAAAAATCTTCCTCTAATAAAAGTCAACTAATGGAAACATGAGCTTCCCAGGTGATGCTAGTGGTAAAGAACCTTCCTGCCAGTGCAGGAGACCATAAGAGATATGGGTTCGATCCCTGAGTTGGGAAGATCCCCTGGAGGAGGGCATGGCAACCCACCCTAGTATTATTGCCTGAAGAATCCCATGGACAGAGGAGCTTGGTGGGCTACAGTCCATAGGATTACAAAGAGTCAGACATGACTGAAGCAACTTAGCACACAGTACAAACATAGATAGGCGATGATCATCTAAAGAGAAAATAGTCACACATTTATGACTGGATAAGGCTGATCATGGGAAGAGATTAGTAGAGAGTCACAATATTCTCCCACATAGTGTATAAAATATCAGGTAGCAGGATGGCTGATATTTAAAGGCTTAATAGATTTTCAGTCTTTTGAAGTGTGAAGTGAGCAGTGCCCCAGGATGCACTCGCATAAATAAATTAGGGAAACTATATGGTGTTCTCAGTGAGTGGTTCTCAGTAAAAAGATAGAAAGATGTCCTTGTCTCCAACCCAGTGCTCTTTGAAAAGGCAAAAGAGTTTTATGAGCAAATGTAAATGACTGATTCATGTGTATTTTTGGAGGAGTATCTTTGGCATTTTAAAAAGACCCTTGGTATTAAGAAGGCTAGATATAATATGAAAAATAGCAAGTGACCATGCTGAAGCAGAATGCTATGGCATTTTCAGAGAGCTCATTTCTTAGAACAATCTCGTCTCTGTGCACTTCTATGAAGCTGCTGAAATCAAACCCCTCTGGGATTCAATGGAAGGACTATTTTTACACGTGCACATCGAATATGCTCCCTGAAATAAACTGGCTGGCTAGAAACTCCATTATCCTACAACTTCCAAAACCAAAGAACATCTTCACTTGCTTCCCACAGATTGCCAGTCATTGTGGGGATGAACAAATGCATTTGTTTTGCCTTGATATCCAAAATAGCTCAGACATATATTTATAGCCCCAGAAAGAAAACCATTTCCGAGCCATTTGTCGTCCAGGATTATGAAGTTACTCTACCGACTTAGGCAGCAGCATCAGTTTGGGGAACAGTTTTTCTATGTGCCTGTGTGCTAAGTCACTTCCAGTCACGTCCAACTCTGTGACCCAGTGGATTGGAGCCTGCTAGTCTTCTCTGTCCATAGGATTCTCCAGGCAAGAATACTGGAGTGCGTTGCCATGCCCTCCTCCAGGGGATCTTCCCAAACCAGGGATCGAACCCACATCTCTTAACGTCTCCTGCATTGGCAGGCAGGTTCTTTACTGCTAGTGTCACCTGGGAAGCCCATTTTTCCTACATTCCTAAGCAAAAATGTCCCTTATTGACTCAACTCATCATTTGGGAATCATTCAGAATAGCAAACAGTTCTGATAACTGCTAGCATTTACTTAGTTCAGGCAGGTTTAAGCATTTTACATGAGTGTACCCATGTAACCCACTCATGTAGAGTGTTTCTACCTGGCATGATTAAGGTGAGTTCCTTAACTATGACAACTACTTTGAATTTTGATAGTTACAGCTTCCTGCTCTGATCATCAGAAATGAGGCAACAGTGATAAATTCACCGGTCAAGTCAGAAGGTCAGAATACATCTAGCCTTGAGCCTTGAACCAATGACTGAGTAATTAAGATGTTTGAGGCTGACAAGTGACTCTCATTGAGCTTGGTCTTCTTGGGAAGAGTGATATTTATTCTAAAGGCTATAATATTGGTCTCAATGCATGGTTTCTATACAATATAATCTGCCTGCTGGTGCCACGGGATCAAGGGAATGATGAACCTTCTCCTTCCTTCCTTCCTTGTGATATTTATTTTACTCGATATAATTTTTTAGCTCCATATGGGTGACACGCTCCACAGCTTAAAGAATATCTTCCCACAGGGCAGAAGTGATTGTTTTAATGATAAGTTTGTCTTAAAAGATTTATCCTTCCAGATTGGCTTGAGGTCATCAGAGTTGTTTTTTGTTTTTCTTGTATTTACATAACAAAATACTCTGCCAAATATCTTCTGTCCCTGCACTTCTTAAAAATACATTTTGAATATTCTCCCCTTATGCCAGGGGAGAAGGGTGGGGGAGAGTGAGGGGTAGTTTGGGATGGACCTGTACACACTGCTATGTTTAAAATGGATAGCCAGCAAAGTCATACTGTACAGCACATGGAACTCTGCTCAATATTATGTGGCAGCCTGGGTGCAAGGGGAGTTTGGGGGAGAGTGGATACGTGCGTATGTATGGCTGAGTCTCTTTGCTGTCCATCTGAGTCTATCACAAAATTGTTAATGGCTATCACATCAGTTCAGTTCAGTCATGTCCAACTCTTTGCGACCCCATGAATTGCAGCACGCCAGGCCTCCCTGTCCATCACCAAATCCCAGAGTTCACTCAGACTCACATCCATCGAGTCGGTGATGCCATCCAGCCATCTCATCCTCTGTCATCCCCTTCTCCTCCTGCCCCCAATCCCTCCCAGCATCAGAGTCTTTTCCAATGAGTCAACTCTTCACATGAGGTGGCCAAAGTACTAGAGTTTCAGCTTTAGCATCATTCCTTCCAAAGAAATCCCAGG